>JASDQU010104833.1:3012-87920 GCA_032191745.1 Picea mariana | reverse complement strand
CTGTGTGTTATTGCTGTTCATTATGTTATCTGCTTTATGTTTATAACTCTGGATTTCACAGTAAAGACTCACTGCCACTAAGATTAATGATTCAAAGTTAGAAAAGAAGAGAAATTATTAATAATCTACACTAACTGATTCACCCCCCCCTCTCAGTTAGTTCATACCTGTAACAGGTTTTCCATTCCCTTTTATCTATTTACCATTATAGATTGACCCCGGTTCATAACTAAGAATCTTCCCAACAAAATCCCTTAAAGGCTATCAGCCCCTCTGGTCACCTAGAAGGCAACCCAATACACATAGTGTACTGCACAGTGTCACCCGAGATAGCTCTATGGGTGGCTGCAATATTCAGGTATTTGCAACCTGAGACTGAGCGAGATCTGCACCTTAACCTTTATTCAGTTTATTCAACATCTAGTATAACATTCATTCCATGCATGCATGTGGTACAACTGATTTACTAAGTTACTTCATTCATTCATCATTCATCCACTACTCAGATGCAAAAACACATTCATTCAATCACATAACACAGTGTTACCATGGTTCACCCCCTCTCGGGCTACGTCCACAAATATCTGGCTCTAAGGATTTTATTATAGTTTTGGAAATATTCATGCCGTGCATGGTTACAATCTTAGTCTTCTTTCTTCCCATAGGCTCCTCGATCCTTGCGAGGCTGACTAGATCGCACCAGGCTCCTTAGTCTGTGATCTAAGCCTCAGGATCGATTCACTCATGCCCCTCCTAGCTCTCTAGTAACTCATACTGTCCTTAAGGTTCTCTTCTTGTCTTCGTATATCTCGCCTCCCTCTCCCTTTTTCTTTCTTGCCCCCTTCTTTTCTCTATGTATCTATCTCTTCTATTTATCTTCGGCTCACCAACCATTACAATGTATTACAAAAACACTAACCCTAGCGTCGTTAGGTCTTCCATGCATGCGCGCGTGTTGCTTTTCCTTCCAACTGTCTCTTTTCTCTTGCTTGTTTTTTTCCCAAAATAACCTTTCTTTCTGATTCAACATGTTTCCAAAAGGCTCCCAACACTGACATGTGGCTCGTCTCGAGCCACCTAAACCTGGTGTGCTTCGTCGATCTCTCTTGCTATTGCTTGGAACTTCTTCGTGAGCTCCATTTCTTGCGTTAGGGCCTACGCGGTCTTCTCCTTGAGTGTGTCCAATACCTACACTACAATCTCATTGCTGACCATCCCTGCGCACTCTACCTGGGTTTGTTCCATATTTGTTTTTTCTTCTTTTGCCTATGCAATGACCTTTGTTGCCCGTTCCTGCAGTGGTTCCATTTGAGCCTGGCGCTCTTTTTTATGTGTCTACCCAACTATGAGTTTTGCCTACAGTTTCTTCATATCCCGTGCTCCTTTGATGTGCTCCATGATTAGTATTGTCTTCTGCCTCTGCTTGAGGTCTTGGATAGCGACTCTTATCCTTTGTTATTCCTGGTCCCACTGCTGGACCTGTTGATCCTCTTCCATCTTCGTCCTGAGCTGTGCTGCTTTCTCAAACAAGTAGACTGTCGTGTGGACTTTTCACTTGATCTCCTTTATCTGCGTTGTTGCCTCCTTCTTCCTCTTCTCCTTCACCTCTGGTGGAGTGGTAGATATGAGCTTCTCTCGGAGGTGCTCGATCTCCTGTTTGTATTGATCGATTGTTTGCACAATCCGATCAATATTCCGTGTCACTGTGAGTTCGACCGTCTGCGTGCTTTTTGGGATTTTCTCATAGGCTATGGCCAATTCCTGCTCCATCCTATCCGTGTGGTCTTTCTCATCTTTGGTATCGAGCTTAGCCTGCTCAAGTACCAATTCCAACTCGTCCCAATTGTCCTTTGCCTGCTGCAGTTCAGATGCATCTGTGTGCGCGCGAGACTTTACCTCTTGTGTGATGCTGACTTGCAATTTATAAAAGGCCTTGGTTGGTATCTGCGTCAATACCAATTGTATTTGAGCCAAGTACTTTAGGGGTGTTTTCCCCATGATTTTGTCCATGTGCAACATGTTGGGTGTGACATGAAATGTCGAGCTCGGCCGTGCTGTCATCTGGATCCTGTCTTGCTCGCTTGATCAAGCTTCGCCTCATATTTGTGATGCTAATGGGATTGTTCCTATGCTACTGCCGGCTGCCTGCGCTTCTCTGAGATGCTTGAGGAGTTGTCGCATGTATGCTAGCTCTTCCTCAATCATGTCCCTTTGGTGTGCAACATTATCAAAATCCTTGACTGCGTGATCCTGGACCATTTGGGCCACCATGTATGCATCGTCCTGGGTGATTGTGTATTCTGGGGGTGTTTTGTGTGCCTTCGTCTTCTTGCACACACTCCCCGTCTGGATGACTGGTCTCTTAGTCTGGCCTTTCTCCTATGGAGTAGCACTTGATGTGGTTCCATGTGCTGTCTCAACCTGTTTCTTCTGTACCTATGGCGCCTATGTGTTGTTCTTCTTCCTCGCCTGGGTGCCTTTCTTGGATTCCACCCCTTTCTTTTGTTGCGCCTTCTTCTGACCTGTCCTTGGTTTCTTGGGCAATGTTATCTCTTTGACATGTGTTTGTTCCTATCCTACCTCCTCCTCCTCCATTTCTGCGGGTATTTCTCGATTGAGGACTAGAATCCTCCAGTTATCATCCCAATCCTTAATGGCCATATCTATATCCACCTCCTTGATGCAGTAGCACAGTTTTAGCAATTGATTGTTAGGATATTTCCATGCCTGGATCCACATTTCATGTCTAGTGGCTTTGAAGTTGGCTATGCCCTAATACCGTGCTAGTGCTTCCGGTGTCACCCTCCAAGTGTTGGCGATGTTGTCTTGTAGGTTGCTGAGATATACTTCAAAGATGGATGCATTCACCTTTTTGTTCTTGGGGTTCGAAAAAGACCCCAATGATAAGTATCACACTATGTGGTAGGGATTGGGTCTAGTGGCAAAGAATGAATACTTCGACTCCTTCCATCCGATCAAGTCTATCAGGATGAGTAGCCATGAATAATGAAACTATGTCCCCAAATCTTGCGCGTCCTTTTCATCTAGGAACATATTCAACAAATAAGGGGCCCAACTGAGTGTGGTTCCCTCTACACACTGTGCTGCAGTTGCAACAACCCCAACTGGGACTTCCTCCTTGCGGCATTTCCTAAGTAATTTGCATGCCATAATGTTTGTGGCCATTCTTGTCACAACGTCACTAATACGCTTGATGATGATTCCGTGCGACCCCCTTTCAGTACCATATTTCTTCTTCATTTACTTAGCTAGTGCTTTTTCCTTTGTCTTGTCCTCAAGGAACTTCGCAAGATCCTCACCCCGTGATGGCATCCCTGTGATGTATGCAATAAGCTCTATGTCTATTGAGATGAGATGTTCTAGCCACAGGTATCCACCATGGGTGACTGCCATCAGCTGCTTGACGTAGTTGTTTGCATATTAGCCCCTCCCAAAGTGCGAAATGTCCAACATGCCTAGAATACTGTTTTCGGCCAGTCCCACTGCCCACTGGACATGTTTATTAATTGGTTCTCCAAAGGGTCCTATACCCACAATTTATAGGTAGAATTGCTTGGCAAACTCTAGGAACTTGTCCGTGTCCACCACGTCATGGTCTAAGTACCTAAATTTCTCCATGTGGCCTAACATATTTCCTGTTATACATACACCTTCCAGAATGTGCAACAAGACAATGGTTGTGATGGCTTGCCTGTACGGTGACCTTAGTATCGCCTTCTTGCCCTTCCACCTTGGTGGCTGACTCAAGGTTCCAACCTCCATTGTTCACTCATCTGCATACTCATCTGGTCAGTAGATGACATCTTCCACTGTGCCCTCCTGTGGCGGTTCCGGCGTGGTTGTGTGTAATTGATTCAGATTATTTTTGGCACAAAATGCGAGCAGAGATATAATAAAGAAATGAACAGAGATATGGCAGATATTCAATAATATAACATAAATGTATCAGAGATGCAACCATAAACATATATATATAGTAATACACGATTTCTATTAATGAAAGAAATGTATAGAGACTGTAAAAATACAGAGTGAAAGACTCGCTAGAATGGTGGCAGATAATCTCTGAGAAGAGATGTGACAACTACTCGCATTCACAAGAAGATGATTACAATGAGGATCTGAAGGCATTTTTATAATAAACAGGAATGCCAAAAGTCCTAGACATCCAAAAACCTAACCCTAGGAGATGAAGTGCCAAAAGTCATGTGGGCCCCGTTTGGGTAAGTGAGTACATCAACTTCACGGGGTTGTAACTTTTGCATACGATCTCCGTTTTGGGTGTGTGATAGCCCGTTGGAAAGGTATTGTCAAGGAGATTCATTTTGGGGGTTCAATAATGCCTTCAAATATCATCTAGAACCTCAATCTAGAAAAACCTTCATTTGGGCCCTCAAAATGGCCCCGGAAGTTAAAAACTGCTAAAAATAGTAAATTGCCAAAATTGCCAGAAAACTGTTTTGAGCCAGTTAGAAAAGGTGGGTGGCCACTGATATCCACCTGGACCACTAATATTTCTAGTGTGGTCATTTCCTCCTGGTTCGAGATCGTCCCATTAATTCTCGGGCACGCTTCAGGGTTTCTGTAGTGCAAATGAATGTCTGCGTCCTTAGCTTGTTGTCCTTGTCCCCCTTCTGTTACATCCATGTCAATGCCCACTGGTGTTGTCTGCTGTTTTTCCTCCACAATAGGTGTGGGGATTTCTGGTGTCATATCATGCGATGGGATTTTGTCCACATTGATGACTTCTAGAGGCCGAAGTTGTTATTGTTCGCTTTCCTGTGCTTGTGGTGAGGCTCTGGCGTTGCTTCAGGTTCATTGGCCAGTTTGGTTCGGTTCTCCTTGTTTAGGTGGTGTCACGGTGTTCAGGTTGTTGTTTGCTGAACATGGTGGCCTATGTAAGCTTTGGGAACTTCGCTCTCAGCTATCTATTCTCTATTGGTCTCTGCTTTTCTCACTTGAAAAATAACCTTGCCAGTCCCATGTACCGGTTTATATACGAATTCGATGAAGCTTCTTATGGACGTTACCACATTTGCGTTTTAATTGAATCGGTGCCTCCCACGTACTTGTTATTGAATTCTCTTGCTGTCTCTAGTTGACACGATTAATGTGACGTCCCGTCAGTCAATTTTTTATTTAAGTTTGATAGCTGTCATCCGTTGGCTGTTGTTTACTGTGTCCTTCTTTCCCACTGTTTCCGCTTTCGCACTTGTAGTGACCATTGGCCTTTTCCTCCGCCATGTTGGCATTCCCAAGTGTGCACACTCATTCTCTTCTTGGTGCCCTATGCCTTTGTTAAATGTTCGTTGCTGTTTTTTTTTTTAAATTGCCCGAGGGTCGATTGGCCCTGTACAACTTAAGTCGGCTCCCATTGATCATCCCTTTGAGTTTTGTTCCTTATAAATCCTTCAATTGTACAACTCCCCCATCTGTGACAGTCTTTACTTTGTATGGTCCTAACCAGTGCATTTTGAGTTTTCCTGGGTGCTGAAGGAATTTTCTATCATACATCAAGACTAGATCTCCTTGCTTGAAACCCTTCCTCTTGATATGTCTGTCAAGCCAAGCTTTGTCTCTTGCTTTCTAGACTTCCTGGTGGAACCCTACTAGAATCCTATCTTCTTCCATGATCATTAATTGATTTAGCCTTTCCTATACTGCGCCTCATTCTATCATGTTTGTAATTGCTGCTACGCGCAGACTAGGCACCAAAAATTCTAATGGCACCACAACTTCTTGTCCGTACACTAGTCTGAATGGTGTTTGTCGTATCAATTTATTGCATGTGGTCTTGTATGCCCACAATACCGTTGGTATCTTTAAGTCCCAATCATCCCTATTAACGTTGCAAATCTTTGTCAGTGCATTTTCAAGGATCTTGTTAAAGGCTTCCACTGTCCCATTTGCTTGGGGATGATATGGTGTATTCTTTGGATGATGAACTTCAAATTCTTCAGTCATAGCCTTAATAGTACTGTTAATGAAATGAGTGCCTTGATCACTCGTTAAAATCCTTGGGCAACCAAATCTAGTGATCACTTGCTTGAACAGGAAGTGTGCTGCTATCTCTATGCTGCAATCTTTTACCGGTGCTGCTTTCGCCCATCTTGTCAGGTATTCCATCGCAGTGATAATATACCTCGCTCTTGACCTTTTTTTTGGTGGGTTAATTGGTCCCACAAAATCTATTGCACATTTTTAAAATACCTGCAAATTTACTTGTGGTCACAGAGTCATCTCGTCACTTCTATTTGGTTTACCAACCCTTTGACATACATCACATTTCTGGCAGTAGTCCTTCAAGTCTCTGTGTATGGTTGGCCACCATAGTCCTGCGCGCAATACCTTTTGCGATTAGCTTTTTCTGCATAATTCCCTCCTGCTATTCCCTCATGGGCTTCTACTAAAATTCTAGGCCTTTCATGTTCTAGCACACATCTTCTCAAGATGCTATCTGCACCCATTTTGTATAAGTGTCCTGCAATTAGCTGGTAATCTACAACCTTGACTACCAAATTCTTCTTCTGCGCGGTGTTAGATTCCTATGGTGTGGTCCCTGTACTCAAGTATTGGATAATGTTTGCGATGTATTCATCGGTGATCTGGACTAAAAATAACTATGCATCCGAAAATTTATCCTCTAGATTTGTAGGTTCCTTCCCATTCGTGATCCTCAACAGGTGATCAGGTCATGCGTTCAACTTTCCTGGCTTGACTATTACTTCGAAGTCAAACTCTTGGAACAAAAATAACCATATGCAAATTCTCCCCCCCAACACTGGCTTGTTGACGAGGTATTTGAGTGCTGAATGGTCCGTGAACATCTTGAAATGTTTTCCTAATAAGTAATGTCTGAATTTCTGGAGCGCGTAGACCATAGCTAGGCATTCCCTCTCTATAGTGTTGTAGTTCTGCTTTGATTCTGACAGTTTTTTGCTATCAAATGCTATAGGATGATCCAATTCTTTTACTGCTGGCTACGTCAGAATAGCTCCAAGTGCTATGGCCAATGCATCTACATGTACATGGAATGTCTTCTCCCAATCTGGGAATACCATTATTGGTGCGGTTACCATCTTCTCTTCCAGTGTATCCAAACTGTGTTGACAATCCTCATTCCACTGGAAATTTGTGTCTTTCCTTAGCAATTTCTCCATTGGTGCAGTGATTTGCGCGTACCCTTTTATAATTTTCCTATAGTATCCTATGTGTCCCAATGTCTCTCTTAATTGACAGACTATTTTTGGTGGTGATAGATTAAGAATTACTGCAATCTTGGTAGGATCTACTAGCAAAACTTGCTTGCATACTATATGGCCCAATAGTATCCAAAAAGGTATTTTGAATATGCACTTCTTGATATTTAACGATACCTGGCACTGCCTGCATCTTTCTAACATAAGCCGTAAGACCTCTACATGGTCTTTCAACAGACTATAGACTGTCCAATTGTCTAGGTATACTTCTAGAAACTGGTGGATAAATTATTTAAATGCAACTATGACTATGGAAAATATTGCTGGTGCATTCTTTAATCCAAACAACATGAATGTATACTAGTATCATCCCCATTCTATGGAAAAAGTGGTCTTGTATCTATCTTTTGGTGCTATATTGATTTGATGGTATCCCGAGAATCCGTCAGTGATTGAATAAGCTTCCTGTCCTCTTACATTTTCCAAGACTTCATCTGTGAACGAGGTAGGGAACGGGTCATGCAAGCACACATAGTTCAACTTTCTCAAGTCGACGCATATTCTTATCCCCCCTTGTTTCTTCTCCTGGACTACCATAGGCCTTATCCATTCAGATTCTTCTATAAGTTCTATGATTCCAGCCTCCAACATCCTCTCAATATTAGATTTTACTTTTTTCTTATATATTGGGTTTAGTCTGTATGGTCACTGTATGATTGGTCTTGCCTCAACTCTGAGTGGTATTTTCATTTCACCTATCTCTCCCGCTATGCCTTTCATTTTTGTGAATGTTGTTGGGAACAAGTCATTGTACTCGTGTAGTAACTCTGTTATACTTTCTACTACTTGCTCATCCCAATAGTCTCCAATGCTGGCCAATTTGGGATTCTCCACTGTCTCGATGTTGAATTTCTTAACCTTGATCAATGCAACAATCACTTCTAATTCTAGAGGTGGACCCTCCACTTCTCTCTCACCTTCAACTTCCTCAATCTAAATATCGCACGGGTCATCTTCATCTGGTACTTCTTCCTACACATGGTAGCATGACAATAGGTTTGTTTTGATGTTGTTCGTCTGTTATAAGTTCAACTTCTGGTTCCTTAATAAATATCACCTCTCTTATTTGTTTAAGTGTTGCATCTATGTTGGGGTTCTCATGCTCAAATGAGAAAGTGACTGTAAATTTCTATTGTAGTATTGTCTAGCTCGTAGTTCCTTTGCGTAGTTCTTGGTCTGTATACCAATTTGCTGCGATTCCCTCCAATGTGTGTACAAAATGGTGAGGCCATTCCTCTGGTGGTGTCAGTTTTCACAATGCTTTGCACTTCTCCAAGTGTCCTGCTGGTGACCCCTGTCCATCATATTTTTTCCGCTAGTTGATTCCTTGTTTTGTGCCAAACCTAATGCATAATAATCACTTACATTGGTACCAGTACTTGATTGTTTCTTTGTGCACAACCCACCATCTTGCAAGTGTCGCCTTGAGTGCTATATCTAGTGATAAGAGTCATTGAATTTCTAACACTTCATCGTCATAGCGTGTCAATAATGCTTCTATATTTTTCACCGCATGGAAACTGGGTGGTTCCCTTATCTCTATACCTACCCATCTTATTACGCGGTCTATTCTTGCACATATTCTTGTGGAAACTTCGTGTAACCTCTGTTGCCAATTCTCCAAACCCGTATCTGAGTCTGACACACATGAGGTGATGCTCTGCCAACTGAGTATCCCATATGCAGTTGGGTTTACATAATCCTCATCTCACGTAGTTTTTCTGTACAACAGGCTAATTTCCTCCAGGTCCAAGCAAGTAGGCTCTATGAACCTTTCCCCTTCCGATGGGTCTAATGGCACAATGACCCTGTATTCTCCTGACGCGAAGGTCATTTTACATGTCTTTAAGTTGATTATAGCCTGGTTATCAAATGCCCAATCCAAGCCGAGCAATGATGGATAAGGTGTTGTTCCATCCACTATTTCTATTACTTCGAAGTTGGCTTTAGTCCGCACTCCATCTAGGTCTACTGTCACTCCTTTTAGTCTTCCAATTGGTATAACTCTGTGTTGATTTGCTAGTTTCAGCTGAACCAATGAATATCCTAATGTGGGTTCTCCCATACATTGCCATGTATTCTTGGGTAATACATTAACTTCGGATCCAAAATCCAGTATGATATCTCCCATGTTGAAATCTCTAATGTTGGTGTTCAACTTGAACTCCCTATTTGTTCTCCTCCTTGTATGTAGGTGATTGACTATTTTTTGTTCTAGCTTTCCTTCTGCCTCTATGCTACATATTTCTAGCATATTTTGTAATACTTTGACAAAGGATGGATCATTTAATAATTTTACACATGATTGCAAATTGCCTTTGATCGTACTTACTTGTCCCAGCGGCTGCATTTCTTTGGTGTGATCCAATGATGGAGGCATCTCGTACTCTGGCACTTCCTTATATGCTGCACGTTTGAGGTTGACACAATGTTTGGCTTCAAAAATTCTTGTCTAGATTGCTTAAATATCTCCTTCTTGTTCTGCGCATTAAAATTCTTCCTTGGTTCGACATTCTTCTTCACCCATTGGTGTTGTGATGGCTCTTGTCGTACTGCGTCATTTCCTGTTTTAGCTCCTTCGCGTGTAACTATGTTGATGTTTCTTCCTTCATCCCTCGCTTCTGCTGAAATCCACTGAACATTCTGATTGTTCTGATTCCTCTTTTCCTGGATCTTTCCTAATAGCGTAAGACATTTTTCCGTATCATGATCTGATGCGCGACAATACATACAGGTCGTTGGTGGAAGTGAACATTCTCTTGCATAGTGTCTTGGTTATTGACAATTGTGACATACCACTAGTCCTCTACCTCTTCCAAAGCCTCCTATTTCTCTTCCTCCACCTTTGTATTTATCTCTATCCCCTCGCGGTGTGTTATACTGAGGCACCTGGTTATACTACGTGGTATTATAGTGTGGCTGCGCGGTGTTATACTATGGCTACACAATTTTATATGGTTGTTGTGCGATGTTGTACTGTGTTGGTATTTGATTAAAATGGGGTGTGGCTTGCCCAGTCATCATCTCTGCCTGTACTTGATATGCATCTGGTGTTCTCTCTCTCATCAACTCCATGGTTCTACAATCTTTCTCATCATGGCCTACTGACTTGAAAAAGTTGCAATACGAGCTCTTTGGCATTGTCTGGTACTTCTGCATCATTGTGAAGTGATATGGATCGTGGCTTCATTTCTTACATATCTCACACCATAGTCCTCATGTTGGTAATGGATTTGGCATTCCTGCTGCCATGTACTACACGAATGTTGGAAATTCGTTCTTATGGTGTCCTTTTGTCCTACATGTGGTACACCAAACGAATTCCCTTTTGTCCCTGTTCTTGTTTTGGTTTAGTGGGAATGATAAGTACATTAGATCCTCCTTCATCTCCTCGATGGATGGATATGTCTTATGATATTGGTTCTCTTCCAATTATAGGGTTGCCTGCAGAGCCTCTGCCTGTGTCTGCAACTTCTGTTGTCACAGTGGATATTTCAAGTGTGGTATTAGTGAGTTGACGAACATATGCCTATGTTGCATATCTGTCATGACATATTTCATCTTTCCTTTCAATTGCTTGAATCTCTGGTCAAACTCCCATACAAATTTTCCTTGTTTCTATCTAATATCTACCATCTCGTTCATGTATTGGTCCTTTGAACCTGGCTTCTAAAACTCATTTATCAACAACTTCTTGATATCTCCAATCGTTCTGGTTGTCCATGGTGGATTGTTTGTGGCTAAACTCATATACCAATATAGTGCACGATCTTTGAATGTGATAGATAACTGTGCAAGTTTAGTGTCCTTGTCTGTGATCTGTTTTGTTTCCCAAATATTTTCAAAGATAAACAAGTGCTTCTCTTGGTCCTCCGATGCTTCTCCTTTGAATTCTGGTAACCTGATGGTTGGGTCATGTCCCGCCATCTTAAATGTTGAACTAGTACCTCCACGCGGTTTAGATATTTGACTACTGCTTACTAAACTGGATCCCCCGGTTGTTGTTCCCTCTATAGATGTACTTCTTGCTGTCTTCCTTCTCTCAAAATTTGTCTGTCTAAAATATGGTGTTCTTCTTGGTGTATTAATCGCACATGGGTTTACAGGTTCCACACTGACACTGATATGGATAGGAGTGATGCCTTCTACCTCCGCTCTTGGACCTCTCGTCTTCCTCTTGTATGTCACAGGCATGATTTCTTCAATCTACTCCACATCCCAAAGATCCTCTACCTCCTCTTCATCACTTGCCAAGCCTTCTCTCGCGGCTATGACTCTCTTCTTGGTGTTCACCTTGTATTGGTAGGGTACTCCACTGCATGTCCTTCCATCTGTCACCATGATCCACTTGATCTGGCCATTGTCCATCATAATTGGGTCCAAGACCTCCTCCTTCTTTCCTTTATCCCCTTTTCCTTCCATTTCTCCTTTTCCTGTCAGTGATTCCCCCCTTCCCCCATGCACGCAGGGAAGTTTAATTGTCTGACTCCATTGTCATTACACCTTTTTTATATAGAAATATCTTAATGGAAGTATATAATGATCTGAGATACCTACCTCGAGGTCCTTTCAAGAATTCTTGTTCAATTTCACTGTATAACTTTGCTGTATCTACTGGAAACTTTGTGATAAATCTGACAACAATGTTGTCTAACCAAAAATCTACTGCGCACGTAAATTTATTATCAACGCATTGTAGCTGCGCGATCTCTTTGGGATTCCACTCTAGCTGTCTGATCTGATTCGTTGAATGGTTGTCTTTCAATCTTTTGATCCACTCCTGCAATATGTGTGGGAAATAAAAAAAAAAACTTCATGCAAGTTGGTGAATACGTACTTGTCCAAATACTTGCGCAACATTAACTTTGGGTTTCTGTTATCTTTCTGCAAAAACTCTAGCTCCTTTGTCTTCAACCATCTTTCAATTTCTGCCTTTGTGGGATTCCACAGTCTCAACATCCCCTTTTATCTTCAAATTCTCTCGCCTTCTTGTTGTATGATCCGATATTGTTTTGACACGTCTTCCACAGATCTCATATGTTCAATCCCATTGCCTTCCAATCAACCGACAACAGAACCATTTGTTGGTTTTCCACTCCCTTTTATCTATTTACCATTACAGATTGACCCTGGTTCATAACTAAGAAGCTTCCCAACAAAATCCCTTAAACACTATCGACCCCTCTGGTCACCCAGAAGGAAACACAATACACAGAGTGTACTGTGAAGTCTCACCTGAGATAGCTCTATGGGTGGCTGTAATACTCAGGTGTTTGCAACCTGAGACTGAGTGAGATTTGCACCTTAACCTTTATTCAGTTTAGTCAACATCTAGTATAATATTCATTCCATGCATGCATGTGGTACAATAGATTTACTAAGTTACTTCATTCATTCATCATTCATCAACTAATAAGATGCAAAAACACATTCATTTAGTCACATAACATAGTGTTACCGTGGTTCATCCCCTCCTAGGCTACGTCCATAAATATCTGGCTCTAAGGATTTTATTATAGTTTTGGAAATCTCCATGCTGCACATGGTTACAATATTAGTCTTCTTTCTTCCCACAGGCTCCTCGATCCCTGCAAGGCCGACTAGATCGCACAAGGATCCTCAACCTGTGATTTAACACTTGAGATCGATTCGCTCATGCCCCCCTAGCTCCCTAGTAACTCATACCGTCCTATCTCCCAAATAGATTTACCATGGCAGAGAGACATGCAAAGTGAAAGTGATGAATATGAAAACAATGAATTTGCATCAATGTGGATGCAAATGTCATTGTCTTTTCTGTGTTCCAAGGTGAATGCTCTGCATATTTTCTAGCTTTTAACTTCCATTGTTGTTGGCATAAAATGACAACTGATTTTAGTGTATAAATTACTAGTGTCGGTCAAAACATAAAGCATGTATTGCTTTTAGTGTGTAAGTTTTTGTTGTCCATCAAAACTCAAAACATGTATTGCTTTTAGTGTTGCAAGCTCCTGTATCTGTATACATGATCTATATGGAGAAAAAAAAATGCTTAAGATTTTAGTTTTCATAATCTTCAAAATGTAGGTGGAAGAATGGTTCAAGGAAAGTAGATTCAAGTCATTATCAACACTATAGGAAGATTGCCAATAAAATTCTTCTAAATGTACTTGTGATTGGCTACATAGTATGATAGTGGTCAAATAGATTTGTTGGAATGGATTGTTGGTAGGACATGCCAATTGGTTTCCACAAGATGAAGTATTTGGCTCAAATATTATTTTTTTTAGATGTCCCAAGCTGTCCATAGTTCGTTGTACCTTCTTCATCTAATCCCATTCACTAATTTGGTCACTTGGAGAAATCAATGAAACATCGATTTTGATTTCTATTACAATGTCATGAACACATGTTAGTTTTCCATTCCCTTTTATCTATTTACCATTATAGATTGACCCAATTCATAACTAAGAATCTTCCCAACAAAATTCCTTAAAGACTATCGACCCCTCTGGTCACCCAGAAGGCAACACAATACACATAGTGTACTGCACAGTCTCACCCAAGATAGCTCTATGGGTGGCTGGAATACTCAGGTGTTTGCAACCTGAGATTGAGCAAGATCTGCATCTTAACCTTTATTCAGTCTATTCAACATCTAGTATAACATTCATTCCATGCATGCATGTGGTACAACAGATTTACTAAGTTACTTCATTCATTCATCATTCATCAACTAATTAGATGCAAAAACGCATTCATTCAGTCACATAACACAATGTTACCGTGGTTCACGCCCTTCTGGGCTACGTCGACAAATATCTGGCTCTAAGGATTTTATTATAGTTTTGGAAATATTCCATGATGCGCATGGTTACAATCTTAGTCTTCTTTCTTCCCATAGGCTCCTTGATCCTTGTGAGGCTGACTAGATCGCACCAGGATCCTCAACCTGCGATATAACCCTCGGGATCGATTCGGTCATGCCCCTCCTAGCTCCCTAGTAACTCGTACCATCCTTATGGTTCTCTTCCTGTCTTCGTATATCTCGCCTCCCTCTCCCTTTTTCTTGCTTGCCCCCTTCTTTTCTCTATGTGTTTATCTCTTCTATTTATCTTTGTCTCACCAACCATTACAATGTATTACAAAACCCCTAACCCTAGCGTCGTTAGGTCTTCCATGCATGCATGCGTGCTGCTTTTCCTTCTAGTTGTCTCTTTCCTCTTGCATTCTTTTCTTCCCAAAATAGCCTTTCTTTCTTATTCGGCTTGCTTCCAACAACACACATTATAGGTTTCCTCAAAAGGTGAACACAACCAGGTATGGGGAGTAATAGCAAGGTTCTCTATGCTAGAGTGAGCTGGCTTACGATAACTGATTTATCTGAGTAAGTTTTAAGTTTTCTCAGTCTATAAGCTAGTGGTTGCAAGATATTGATGGCAAGATAAGTTTTTCCAACACTATTATGTACAAACATCTATACTCAAACCACCACCATTCTTTATTTCCAAGTATTATAATTTTTACCATCAAACTCATGATTACCTTCCAACATGATGTGTGACAAGTTGTCCATGTTTATAGGTCAAACACACCAATTGTTTTTTTATAATTTACCTATGCTTCATTGATATAGCTTTGCATTTTTTAATATTCTTATTGTTGCCCCACACCCAAAGTGATCAAGTATAGGCCTATTGTTGTCCCACAACCAATGTGACCAAGTATAATACTACAAATTGTAGAGATTTCAATGACATCCCTACTACTGCAAACAACTCAACTTGTGTTGCAAGAGCTATATGGAATTGCCAAGAAGTTATGAGACATAAGTTATCATAGTTTCAAAGGTGGATGCATAGTTTATAACTCTAACACAAATCACTCTAAATTCACTTGTGACTTTTAGGGTAATCTTAGATTGAACTCTTCCAATGTACATTTCATCATGTACTTGTTGAAGATCTACTTTCAGAAAACATATTGCTTCCTTCAACTAGTCAACCATAGAGAAATAATAAATATTTACATATTGTTGTACATAAAACAAGCTACATATGTTTATACCCATGTTTGTGTACAAAGAGATAGATAGAACACACACACACATTATTAAACAAAAACAAACGAATGTAGAACACATGTAGATTCCCACAAGTTTCTCATGCACTCCATATTTGATAGATCACAACAAAATCTAGCATTAGAATGTTTGCCTAGTACAGATAGACTTTATGCCACTAGAATTAAAATTAGTTGGCCCTTTGGTGTGATATTCCCATGAACATGTTGAAAATTAGAAAGTGATTGCATATGACATCATGTGAGATAGATACTAATCTCAAGCAAAGAATTAGGCATTCAGTTCATAACATGAAAATGAGAACTGTGAAATTCTGAGATGGAAAAAAAGGGATCATACTTCCCAAGAATCAATGCTAAATACTCAATTGTTGGGGGACAAGCTGTGAAATGACATATACAATCACAAGTACAACCACAAGACCTTTGCATAATCCTGTGAATCCTGAGAATAAGATAGTACCCTGAGATGGATAAAAATAACATGTTTTAAAAACAACAATATGTACAAATCAAGTACTTAAACCTTTATAGACATGTATGTGCAATTAATGAAAAGAATATGAGGTGAATCAATCACTTAAATAGGAAGAAATATCAACAAATTATAAGCCATAATTCAAAGCATGATGTAACCAGTTTCATTAGGTGCTTGGGTCTCATACATGGATAATGACCCACATGACGTATCAATATCTAATACAAATAACAAAGCTAAGCTTCATGATAATTGTATGCGAGACACAACCATCAAAGGGGTGCCATATTCGTATTAATGGATCTACTTCTTGTAGACATGGAAGTTGTACATAGTTCAATATCTCTTACTTATCACTAATATTACATGTAATGTTCATCCTAGCTCATACAAAGGCAATTTGATGTCTATGTGTTTTGTACATAAATTAATTAAAAAAAACTTGTTTATGTAAAGGTTTTATGAAGCCTCATCATTGAGTTTAATGTAACTAACTAATGCATGCAATAAATACTACACAATGTAACTAACAATGTAACTAACTAATGACACAAGATAAGTAAATGATTTGTACATTGTTGGAAATGCGTTGTGGATCATGGAGGTGGCCACCCTTCAAACTTGCATTTGACAAAGAAAATAATAGGTTAAATGACTGAATAATGACTAAACATATATGATCTTTCATTTGACAAAGAGAATTAAACGTTATATGACTGAATAATAATTAAACATGTACGACTCTCTAGAAATACTAAAGGGGAATAGTTCACGAATGAGATTCTCTTGGTTTCAAGAATAATTTATTCTCTACTAAACAAGACCAACCACGTGAAGGTGGGAGCTCATTTGGCCCCTCCCCCCCATCACACGACTCTCAATTTCCTATACCTAATCATGCATAACAAATAAAAAAACAAGAATTAAAGGTAAATGAAAGAAAAAAGGTACATGCATACATAACATATAAGGTTCACACACAACTAGCAAAACAAAAAATTGTGTAGTCAATAATTTATATTAATAAAATTTGTCCTGAAAATATGTACACTCACTTCTTTTTTTATAAAATTCATGAGTAAATCATCATCACATTCATCTCGATCCTGGCCTTTAGTTATTGGACCCTGTTCTGCTGCTGGAAGGCGATGGGTAATCTAAAGCATTACACTGCTTCTAGTAGTAGGAAATGGATGCCGATGCACTACAAGGGCATCCACTACAATAAAAAAAAGAATTAAAAGGACATGGTTAGTTATTATTCATATCAATATTTAATTAGTATGAATATCATTACTATGTTTTTTACCTGGAGGAGTAGTGGACACCGTTGGATTGATTGTCATTGATTCCTCTCCTCTCCAAGCACCATCATCTACATGCTCTGTCATTGAAACAAAAAAAGTTATAAGTACGCCATCTGAAGAAAATATTTATAATCATGATATTATACATTTTATTTTAAAGACATACATACTGTGATGGTTTTGTGAACCACTAGTATCATGGGGTTGTTGTCCACCATTGTTAAATGAACCGATGTTGCTTTCCTGCTTAAAAAAAATAGACACATAATTAATTGATGGGTTAAATCAATCGTCAATGTATTTGACAAGTAATCGATAACTACAATCTTTTCATTTTATTTACCAACTCATTCGAAGGTTCATATTGTGTCAGTGATCCCTTCCTTTGTCGATTTTCCACCACAGCTTGAAAGCTGAAACTTGAAGTCGAGCATCAAGTCTTCTTTGGTGGTGGTTGTGTTAAATGTTTCCCCTTGCATCGCATGGCATAAGATATGGATTTTTGCTTATTGGCTGCAATAAGATAGAATTTGCGTGATGATAATGTATAATATGAATAAAGTATTTGGTACTTACAATTCAAGCTTTTAATATCAAGTAACCACCTTAGCCAAGTTTGTGATGCCCATGTTTTTCTAGTCTTTCCTTGGTTGCGTTTGACGTGTCTGGGAGCCTACGGAAATTTTCAAGTATGTTATAAGATATCATGATTTTTCCTATAGAACTAAACAAATTTCAATATATTCAATTCAAACTATCATATGTTACCTTACATGGCCAAGTGTTGTATTCCCTTCGTTTCTCAATCCACTCCCATTTGTGTCCTCTTGTATATTCTTCCATTCCCTCTTGAGAATGGCCAGAGGACAATCATACTTAGGGTTATTTTTCAATTGAACCCTATATTGATATTTGACATATTTCAAATATGTGCTGGCCCTCGAGGTGATTCCAGACTTGTTGAATAAATTACCAAACAGGACGACCATATGGTCTATAAGATTCTTTTTCAAATCTTTATTTTGGGCATTCCACTGTGTTGGAACGGTGGGCCCAAAAATCTCTAAAGCCTTGTTGTGCAAGGTCCTATAAAAAATATTGTTTTCTAAAAAATTATATGATAATTAGATTAAAATAATATGAAAGATGTAGGTTTCAATCAAATGGTATGAACTGTTTGTCATATTTAAAAATTCCTGGAATTTGTTGTATCTTCAAGGGAACCAAGTGTTCGTCCACCAAATATCTGATGGAGAGTGTTCCCGAGATTTGAACACGTGTTTCCCTAGGATAATAATTCTTTGGATGTGTAGAACCAATATCCTCATGAGATTCTCCCTATAGACCATCACGTGCACTGTCTAGCGTGTGCGATGGGGGCATCTCATGGCCCCCAGGAATTTCAGTCATCTGAGCCATAAACAGAGAGGAAAATAACCTTTCAGTTATGTGGCTTGTGTTAGGACATTGTGGGGTTTGTGCATCACTTCCACCAACAACGTCTCCATGACCAGGCTGTCCTGCCAGATCCAAAATTTCATATCGAAAAAAAAATGTTAGAGTATTGCTCATATAACAATATCAGACAAAATTTCATGAATCAATATATGTCAGAAATAGTCTTTTTTTTTTTTTTTTTTAAATTGCACTTACCCCAAATTGTTTTATATCCCTCTTTATAATTTTCATCCTTTCTTTTCCCTCCTTTGTAAGTGGATTAGACCTACCCAATTCAATGTATTCCCTATTTTCCTTTCTCAATGCCTTTCAAATTGTTTTCGTCGAGTTGATGGAATCATATATTTCATCCCACACATCATCGTGCTTCGATGGTGAGCTCATATACATCAAAAAATAAACATGTTAATTCAATTATTGTAAGCAAGAATTGATATGAAAATAATTGTTATACCTGGTCCAAGCTAGCCAGTGCCTTCCCACGATCACCCTGTCACATTATAAGATGCATGGAAATTTAGAATGTTAGAAACTAATATAAGAAGCATGAGCTATTAAAATGTATGTTAAAGATATAAAAAGGAAAACATTAATTACATGTTTGGTATAATGGTAGAACATATATACCCCCATAATAACAGTGCTTCTATCGATTCGATTCAAATCATAATTGACTATGAACTCTTCCCCTGTGGTTATTGTTTTCACTACACATATGAATATTCATTTTCCTGCACATGCCTCAAATACACAATTGGGTTGATTTCTTGTTGTCTCGAGTCTTGTACTATTAATAATCCCTGCAATATTCCTCGATGCCTTCCATCAATATACATCGTCACTCCTTTATTGTGATCAATGTCTTTTAGCTATATATAATTTGAAACGACTGCATATCTCTGTATACTTGGCATATATCAGACCAACCTCAACCAATCTGCATAGTTGTAGCATGGTTCGACATACTCCATTGACTCAACAATTCCTCCATCTTTCACCTTTATTCCAACCATGGAGAATAAACCCAGACCATGTATGGAAGACAGAGCAATGGAATGAATCCTCTCATTGACATAGAAGTCAATGTCCAACTAAGGAAGTTCATTGTGTACCCATCATCTCACTAGAATTTTGTACCTTAAAGGAACCTCAACGTCACCTATTATTTAATCGTCATAAGAACATGAACCTCCTTCAACAAGACATAACTCCATATGCCTACACAATTTTCTTTTGACCTCTTCACCTCTAGTTGATCTCGCCATGTTAGATGTGTTGGACGTAAACTTTCTGCCCTCCCTCCAGAAATTCCCGCGCTCGAGGATGATAGGTCTGACAGGTACCTATTTGGTTTTACTTACACTCTATTGAATGAGAAAACATAGTTAGAAAAAGGGGAGAATTTATGAACAAGGAATAATTTGACCCTATCTTTCTAATGCTAAAGCTAGACGTTGTCATAATTTGACCCAATACATAATCTGACCTAATACATAATTTTTATTTTGTTATTGTTTTAATACTTCTTGGATGTCCTGGCCAATTCTGGAATATAAAGGACCTTTTACTCCTATATGGAGGCAAAATTGTAATGCAAGCAATTTATTTTTTGATATTTTTCTATTTTTTGTTTTGTGCGTCTTGTTAATATGTAATACATTGGAAAGGGTCTTAAATCCATACCAATGTGCAACTGATTGACTTCTAGTTGAGAGGGAAATCAAAGTATAGTTCTCTTTCCTTATTCCCTTTGGAATAATCAAAAGTCCCTCTTTTATCTTTTTGTTGATATTAATGGCTATAATTATTTGTGCTTACCACCCGATTGGTCCATGATCTCTATTTAGAGGGTTTTAACCACATACAAACATTGGTCTTATGATCACTATTAATGGAATGCCATTTTTTATCACCATCATCTTAGTTGTTGTATCAAAGGTTTCATGATGATTAATCCCTTCCTTTTATGCATATTCTTTTATTGCCAACCATGACTTATTCTTGTCTCTAAAACTACATTTTTTGTACCTGTTCCTATAGATCCACCTATAGTTGATGCTATCTTTTCTTGAATGTAATTAACTCAACTCCCAAAACTTGATATTCATTACAACTTTATATTAAAGGAATGTGATCATTCTAGACTTCGATTCAATACACATCTTCAAAATTTTGATTCCGTGCATGTCTTCAAAACTAGTGGGTGGATGTCACCATGTATGGAAAAGGAAAAGGAAAATGAATAAGAGGTGAAAACTATGGCTAGAAAAACCAACAAAATTTGTTGAAGTTGTTGAAATTGATAATGTCATTTTGTGCTCTAACGATAGGCTCCATCTAGGACAACAACTTTCTAAGGGGGTAATTGAGAACCTCTAAATTTTTAGGGATCTTTATCCTAAAAATTTCAATATTTCTCTAGTTATGGGATTTTCTTGCTAAATAACTAATACTCTTATCAATGGGTTGAACTATTTTTTCATCCATGTTCTTCTTGAATTGCATCTTATTATACTCAAACAAGAGGCATAATTTCAAATACCTAATTAGTAATCATAAAATAATAAAATATGGAATCCAACATACAGTGGAAAAAATATGTGCATATTCTCTAAACTAATGCTTGATCATGGGGATTAAACTTATTTTACCCAAGCTAGTCTATTTTGGCACAATGTGTCTTTCAACAAAAGCTAATTTTTAGGCAGACAAAAGTAAAATTCTTAGGTGTTGTCCATTTGTAGGAATCTCTCGTTTTTAGCTTTCAATATTAGTCAAGTAGAAGGTATTTGGTCGAACTTTAGCATCAATATTGAAACGTATAAGCCACAATCTATCAAACTTTCCATGTTTTCTAGCCTTTTCTCTTCTCTTTTCCCGTAATAAGACCATATCATCTATCTAAAAATCCTTGTGCTTGGTTAGCTTATCAAAAATATATTTGGTCCCACCTTGATACTCTATGAATTTGTGAAGCAATATTCTTCTTTGTTAATCCAATTCAACCAACTAATCTATCCTTCCCTACATTGTTTCCTTGTCTCTAGGAAACTACTTCATCAACTTGTAAATGGGCATTGATATCTTTAGTTCATACCCTTTATGTATACATAAAATTGGCAAGGGTGTGTATTTTTAGGGTTGCATTACATTTGGGACAACATCATTGTATGGATTTAAGGGTTCAAGAGGATGATGATTATGATGATGCTGATGATTGACGTCCGCTAAGAATATCACATTCAATGTTGTGGAATATGAATGTTGGAATTTATTGCAAATATATGTCATGAAGCGTTAAAATCTGGGTAACTTAGTTCTTTGTTCGGAAAAAAGTTTATATGTGGTTCATTCTACTCTTAAAATATGCATCTATCATTGGAAATGTACTTTTGTATCTTCTTTCTTAATTTGGATTAACTGTAAATTACATTCTCCATTAGTGGACACACCCTCATGCATGTTTGAAGGTCTTTTTTCATCCAGAGTCCTCATAAGGATTTTTTTGTTTTAGTGGAGAACATGATAGGGTTTCTATATGTTTTTTATTTAGGCTACATGCTTTATTATCACAATGAAAAAACAACTCTCCTAGTTATAACCTTTGACTCCACTTGCCTAATGGATTGACACTAGTCTTGGTCCACACCTCATTTTATTAAGAAAAACTATATTTGAATTTCTATTTTGCTAAATCCATTTCTTTATTTCACCTCGAGCTTAAATTGCATAAGCTTTAGCAATAATATCTTAAGGATACCCCCTTGAGCCCAAGGAGTGCTATCCTAAAGTGAAAGGAAGGTCTGTTGTGGTGATAATGGACAATCTTCCTAAGTTTGCCTAATGTTGTAATTGTATTTTAGGTCTCTACCACAAAAAAGCATAGGTTCTGGAGCTAACAATAGCAACATTGAAGTTTGATTATATTTTACTAGAACATATTATGAGATAGAGCCATATTGCATAAACAAAGGAAATTGAAGATCATATATAATCAATTCAGATTCAAGCCAACTTTGAGAAATTAGGGAAAACAAATAAAGACCTTGAACATTTGGTGACATAATGGATGATTTGATTGTGGCCCCTGTAATACAACAATAAATTCAGAATAAGGATAGGTTGAGAGGGATGATTTCCGTGAGTCATTTCCAACATACAAGACATTGCCTTTGTGATATCATGGTGCATACATACCACCAATGGAATGGAGGTATATCATTAATGTTGAAACAATTTTCTTGCACTAATTCACTTCTGATTTTGAATGGTAAAACAAAATTATCATAGGCCCTTCTCCCATGATTGTTTGCGGTCAAATCTTGTGCCAATGGTTAGGAGAAGTGTGTCGTTCTAGGAAGATTTATTATTTGTCTCTTGTTATATTCTTAGAGAATATTTACAAATAATAGTAGGGCACTACCTTGGAAGTTACACTCATGATGGAGGGGCATCGATATTCAATTGTCATCCTACCAATTTTAGAGCAGAAGGGTGTTGCTAATGAGGATATTTATGAATTGATCTAATGCAAACTTGTCATGCCTCTTCAGACCCACTATTATCAACCTACTTTTATGATTGATTTGGTTAAGGAGAGTGCTTCCATAAAAGATATTTTAGACCTGCCACTACCATTTTCAGAGCTGTCAACAACTACTATAGCATCATGCAAGGTGCCTAGTTTAAGGGAGTCGTTTCAACGATTAAAACACCAAAAATAGATATGGAGATATGTTCCCTAATCAATAAATTCTCTGTAAGTTATAATTTCCATTCTTATCCTCCATCACTAGTTCTATTCTAGGTCATTTTGTTATGTAACCTCCCTTTCTGATTATTTAAAAGATGAAGAATTGAAAAAGGTTGATCAATTTTCCTTGTGTTTTTTCTCTCTTCTTCTTTCCCATATTTCTCTTGTCACTTGAAAATTTTGCAACAACATAGGAAAGTGAATTTGTCATGAGCTTGAAGAGTTTCTCTAAGGAATTACTTATGGAAGTTTCAAGAACAAACCTGATTTTGAGAATCATGTTGCAAACTCACCACTTCAAGAGGACACCTCAAACAAAGTTCTAACCTCTAATTGAAATTCTTAGAATAAATATCTAGATCAAGCAAATGGTTGGGAGGCATCCGCAAAGCCAGACTCACAGACAGATGGTTGGGTTTGCGTAGTGGTTGAGAAAGAAGGATCCAAATGGCAAAGTATTTCTCAGTGATCTAAGTGGGAGACATCCACAAGTTGGAACTCAAAACACACAAATTATGGGAAGTGTATTGAAATTTAAAGAGAATCGATAGTACAATAATTGGAAACAAGATGAGGTTAGAAATTCGTCTAGTTGGAATTCAAACTTCAGGCTAAAAGGGAAAGACACAACATATCTAGTTGGAAAAAAATTAACAATTATAGTATGTCAAATGTAGATAAATTCATCGTTCCCATTTTTATCTAGCTATTATAGTTTCATGGGGTTCAACATTCTGGTAAAAAATAACAATGATTGCATTCCATGACACAACATCTCGTTAGTAAAGCATCCTTTATACCCAAGTTCAGAAAACAAAGGAGTTTGAGAGAGGGGTAGTTGTTATGAACGAAATAATTAATTAGCAGTGGTCTTTACAATTTAATGAAGGGACAAGATCCATTAACATAATATAAATACATAGTGCAAACACAATTACTATGTGATAATGCATACATTGCATGTGACTGTTCTAGATTGGAACAAGGCAAATAAACTTCATGGTTATATTTAAAAACTCACAAAGGCCCCACCCATTTCTCAATGAAAGTAGATCCTATGTTTGGTGTTCAACTTTAAGAAACCTATCCTGTATGTTGTTGGGGATTGTCACAATGCTAGCCAAGAACTCAGAGAGTTTGTAGATCATACAGGCATTCCAATGGCCAATGCTTTAATGGGTTTGGGATATTTTCCATATTCTCATGAGAAAATATTGGGGATGATGGGCGTTCACAAGACTATTAATGCCAATTTTTCCTTGGATAAAATTGATATGTTGCTTTCTTTGGTGTTCACTTTGATGATAAGACTGATTGGTAAATTGGATTCATTTGCAATCCATACCAGAATTGTTCATATGGACATAGATTGTAGAAATATTAGAAATACCAAGCAACCACTAGTCTATATGTATGCATATGTACAACTTGCATTACAAGGGTGATTAATGGAAAAGAGGGAAGGCAAACCAGATTTCTATGTTTGTATAGAGGAACTGAGAGAGCAGGAAACAAAATGGCCTTTGACATATCAAAAATTTGAAGAGGCAGAACTGATGATATGCTCAGTTCAAGAGATATGCTCGAGTCTCTGAGAGCTACCATGGCATTGATTGTGAGAATGTGGGCATGCTAACCAATGGGGTTGAAACCCTAGCTCCAAGTAGAAGCTCACCTCTTCATTTAGACTCTCCTCTAAGTCATATTTAAGAAATTATTATGAATATTAATGAAAATTTTCCAAAAGGAGATGATAATTGTTACTGGATTTGATCTAGGTGTACTCACCATTCTATCTCCTTGCCCTAGGTCTGTATCTCCTTGTCATTGCAGTTTATATCCTTGCCCTCACAAGTTTCTATCTCAGCCTTGCCCTTGATTTCATGCATAGAATTGATCTCCTTACCCTCCATACAATGATCTATCTCCTTGACGACCTCTGTTTCATGCATAATGAATATCTCCTTGCACAGTGGTCTCGATACACACTATATTGTTTTTTTTTTTAGTATGGGAATCATACACACACACACACATATAACATATATTACATATATATCTATAACTATATATTTAAACACACACACACACGCACAACTATAACATATATTACATATATATTTATATTATATATTTATTTATATTACATATGAAATCTGCTGAGAAATAGGTGTTTAACAATGCTAAATTTCCTAGCTTGTAATGTTGTAGTAAAGAAAATAATCAAGTATGGATTGCCAATTATAAGCTACCCTAAATCTATTCCAGATAGCCTAGGTTTTGATTTCCATCTCTTCTTGCAGTTTGTTGGAAGTCAGATGTGATGGGTACTAGTGCCTATGAAATGGGGAGAGTAGATATAAATGAATATTTATCATTCAAATATCCAACATGTAAAATTAATGAGAGAAACAACCCTCATACTCATGAATAATTACAAGGATTGCAACCCACACCATTGATGAATGCAATTCAATGAAAGGAATGGAAATAACATAAAATGTATCAAATTTAGAGTACTATATTAAACAATGTTGTAACAAGATATTTACGATTTGCATAGATTAGAACGATGTTGAAACTTTTCTCCTTAAGATAGATTGAACTAGTCTAATTCAAGGGAATGAAAATAAAAATACAATTGGGAACCAATTAGATCCTTGATTATTAGGTGTTGTCTACCTATTTTTCTCTTCCACCCAACACAACTGAGTCTAAAGACTTATTCTTTGTAATGTCCCCTTCCAATTGATCACGACGGAGGATGACTTAATAGCCTATATGAATATTGTAGGCTATAGTTAGCAAGGACAAGGGATTTAAGGAGGTTTATTTGGTGTCAATAGGTTAAAAGAATGCCAAATTCTAAAGTGACATTAAATAAAAATAAATAATTATATTTAAATGCAATTGGAGGGAAAATAAAGTAAGCGTTTGATTTGGTCAAAAAAGGGGAAATATATAGAAGGCCTAGTGAAAGGATAAATAGAGGGGCAACCCTGCTCTTTGGTATTATTATTTGATCTCTCATTTTGGAGTTCTCTTGGAGCCATTGTTTCGTTGGGGTTTAGAAAAACCCTTTCACTACTATAGTTTAGTTTCGGTGGTGCAATATCCACCCTAGCTAGAGAAGAGGGGAGTACACCTAGGATTTCCATTGGAGCTTCAGTTGGAGGTTTGTGCAGGAAGTTTGAGAATATTTTCTAGAAGAGGTTAATTTAGAATTTTGTAGATGACATGAGGGTTTTAGAGAAATCATGGTTTATGGCATTCCCATAGGTTAAGTATAAGGCGTACCTCGAGGCCCCGCTAGATGTCCACCAATTGTCTCATGAGGACCTCTGCAAATGAGGTTGCAATATGCCATTTGGATCAGGTTTAGGAGGGATCAAAAGGATGCTCACATAGTGGACATTACTGGAGTAGAGCATCATAGTGAGCATCAAAGATTGACATCATTCCAAGTTTTCCTTGTATTATTTATATTAGTATATTTGTGCAACTACCTTACAACCATTAGACTTGTGTGTTCAGGAGAAATTTTCAGTTGTTATTACAACCAACAGATATCATTGTATTGCTATGATTGGGGGTTGCCATCCATAATAAGATGCCATGGTTATCTACTCTATTTTCTGTGTAATGGATGCATGCAATATGTTTGGCAATGTTCATATATGAGAAAATTGTTTGTAAGGAGTTAACAACAACATCAATAGAAAGTGTTTGACATATTTAATGAAGGAGAAATAACCATTTTTGGAAAGAAAACATAATGCCCCCCCCAAACCTAGTTGGGGACATTATAGTGGTATCAGAGCTGGTGATCTTTCCAACCCGTGATTTCTTGAGGCATTGATGCCAAGGAAAACTAGAGGACGAGGGAAACAACCCACTCCAGGATCAGAGTCAGAAGAGATAGAAGTAGAGGGATTTATGGGGGATCATCCTGAAGATAGAACCATACAACTTTTGGAAAGCATAGCTAAAGGGAAACAAAAATTAACACAAGTCCTAACATAGTTCTTTTCCGATAATCAAACAAACCAAAACTAGGGAGGTACCAATGGGAACCATGCAGAGGCCAACCATAAAGGTGGTAGGACTCTTGAAGGGAGTAATACCTATGTTCTAACAAAGAGTGTCTTCTAGGAAGGTAGAAAAAAGGTACCTAGACCATTATTGCCACCATTCCTTGAGAAGCATCCTATCGTAGCACTGAAACAATTGGGGGAAGACGAAATGAAATCCTTCTTTAGGGAGTATTAGTTGTTGGAAGGAGCCCAGGAAAACATGTCTTACAATGACTACCGCAACCTCAGGATGAGAAACAAACCAAGGGAAAGATAGAATAAGAAGAATTTCGATCTTCTGTGCAAATTGGGGGATATGACTATCCCATCTTTTGACAGATATGATAGGTGCACAACTCGAGCATATGTACATAAGTTGGAAACTTATTTATTGCTTAACTAGTTGACAGAGGCCGAGATGATCAAGTTATCCACCCTACACTTGGATGGAGAGGCTCATGAGTGGTGGTACCATGGGCTATTAACATTGGGTCATTCCAACATTACATCATATGATGATTTCACCTAGATTCTGATGGACAAGTTCGATACGAAGGACCCTGAGAGCCACTTCAGGGAGTTGGCACAACTGAGGTAGATAGGTATACCAGACACCCATGTCACAGAGTTCCAGTGGATGGAAGTCATGGTGACTGATGTTTTTGAGCAGAGACTGGTGATGCTTTTCATGGAGGGCTTGGATGAACCCTTAAGAGGATGGGTGAAGGCCTTCAGGAAAAAACACACAATAATAAGATATCATGAAGACCCATGATATGGCAGACATAGTCCCTAAGAAGACATCAATTTTTTTTTTATCCCACAAAAGGGTCAGGTGTCAAAACCTCCCCATAAGACATGGACAATGAAGGAAAGGTTGGATGAGGAAAATCAGAGAGAGATAAGGAGGAATAAGCTGTTATACAGTTGCAAGGAGTCATTGGAACTGGGTCATCAATGTATGGGAAAAGGTAAAGTCCATTATTTTTAGGTGGTTTTCAATGAGGATGATGATGATGATGATGAGGGAATTGGACAACAATGGCGAGCCATCACACCTCGAGCCTATAGAGCAAGCACCAAGGGAGTGACCATTTCCACTCTTTCTGGAGTTCCAAAATACAACACCTTCAGGGTTAGAGGTATATTGTAGGGACAGAGGGTTACGAAACTAATTGATGGTGGGGCCACCCACAACTTCATTGATGCTGCATGGTCACCATGAGACAAATCCCTGTAGAGGACTTCGAGGGATTCAATATGGTTGTAGCAGATGGGTACAATATGACATGTACTTAAAGGATCATGGGATTGGATGTAACGTTGGGAAACTATATGTTAACCGATGACTTCTATGTCATATATTTGGCGGATATTCATGTGGTGCTAGGAGTTCATCGGTTGTATGGGAGATATCTGTATGAATTATCTTGACATGAGGATGGATTTTCAGAACAAGGGTGGACAATGAGTCATCCTAATAGGTATGTCAATAGGTTCCCCTAGGATCATGTCTAACCAATTCATGAAGGCCCTTTTTAGACATAAGGATGTGCCTTGCGCAACAAAGTTCTTGATCACCATGGAGAAGCCATCACAATATCATCAACATTACCCTATAGATATCCAGACATTGCTTGGAAAAAAATAAAAGAGTATTTGAACCATTGCCAGCAGGGAGACTGTCTGACAGAGGATTCGAGTATGTCATTGAGATAGAAGAGGGATCAAAGCCTATGATCACCACACCCTACAAGAATCATAAGAGGTTTAAGAATGAAATATAGAGGGCCATAAAGGAATTGCTAGAGATGGGACATATCCAACCTAGTTCTAGTCCCTTCGCTTCGTCAATTGTACTGGTGAAGAATAAGGATGGCACTATGAGGATGTGCATATACTACAGGGAACTGAACAAAAAGACCATAAAAACTGATACCCAATACCCAGGATTGATGAAATGATAGACGAGTTGGATGGAGCAATATACTTCTCAAAGGTTGATATGCGATCAAGATACCACCAGATTTAGGTCAGAGAGGAGGATATCCATAAAAAAACATTCAGGTGTCACTATGGGAACTATGAGTTTCTAGTCATTCCCTTTGGATTTACCAATGCACCAACTACCTTTCAGTTATGCCTGAAAATGACAAACAACAATGAAAATGATGTCGATGACAATGGTGATGAGGAGGAGGAGTAGGATGATGACAATGTTGATTATGGTGATGAAAATGATGATGATGATAGTGACGATGACGATTATGATGATGACGGTGACGACGATGACAAAGACAATGATGACAACAATGACGCCGATGAATAGATGATGATGAAGAGGAGGAGGAAGATGATATGATGGTGATCATGACAATGACAGTGATGATGATGATGATCATGAAAATAACTATGAAGATGATGATGAAAATGGTGATGATGATGATGATGATGACAACGACGACAATGACAATGATGACGATGACGATGATGATGATGGGGAGGAGGATGACGATGACAATGTTGATTATGGTGATGCCAATGATGATAATGATGATGATGATGACAATGACGATGATGACAATGACTCTAATGACAATGATAATGATGATGATGTTGAGGAGGATGAAAATGTTGATTATGATGATGATCATGACAATGGAAATGACAATGATGATGACAATGATGACAACAATGATGACGATAATGATGACGACGATGATGACGACGACAATGACAATGATATTTACGACGACGACGACTAGGAGTAATATGACGACAATGTTGATTATGGTGATGACAATGAAAATGACGACAATGATGATGACGACGATTGCATAGTGATGATCCATGTCGTACATAGTGATGCCAACCCATAACTTTAGTAGCTCGTTGAAAATGATGATGACGATGATGTTGTTGATGATGATGATGAGGAGTACTGCTTCAATCATGACAACGACGATGATGATGACCATGGCAATGAAAATGATGACGGCGATGACAATGACAAGGATGATGATAATGAAAATGATGATGATGACGATGACAAAGATGATGATGATATGATGGTGATAATGGCAATGGAAATGATGATGACGACGATGACAAAGATGATGATGATATGATGGTGATAATGACAATGGAAATGATGATGACGATGACAATGATGATGATGATGATGATAATATGATTATGATCATGGAAATGACAATGATGACGATGATGATGAAAATGACGATGACGATGATGATGAAAACAATGATGACAATGGAAATGATGAGGTCGATGATGAAGATGATGATGATGCTGATGATGCTGATGATGATGATGATGAGGAGGATGAATATGACAATGTTGATTATGTTAATGATGATGATGATGCCGATGATGATGACAATGACTATGATGATAATGAAGATGATGAAGATGATGAGGATGATTATGTGGAGGAGGATGAAAATGTTGATTATGATGATAATCATGACAATGGAAATGATGATGATGATGAAAATGACGATGACGAAGACGAAGACGATGATGACTACGAAGACAACAATGAAAATGATGATGATTATGATGATGATGAGGAGTAAGATGATGACAATGAAAAATGACGACAATGATGACGACAACGACTACATAGTGATGATCCATGTCATACATAGTGATTCCAACCCATAACTTTAGTAGCTCGTTGACGACGACGATGGCGATGATGGTGATGATGAGGACTGTGACAATCACGATGACAACAATGATGATGACCATGGAAATGACGACGATGAATATTATGATTATGACAATCACGATGAAGATGATGATGACAATGATGATGATGACGATGATGAGGACGACAACGACGATGATATGATGGTAATCATGACAAGAATGTCAATGACGACGATGATGACAATGATAATGATGATCATGGAAATGGAAATGACGATGATGATGAAAATGATGATAATGACGATGACGATGATGAAAATGACAACGATGACAATGATGACAATGATGAGGAGGATGACAACGACAACAACAATGTTGATTATGCTAGTGACAATGATGACGATGACGATGATGACAATGAAAATGATGACGATGATCACGATGATGACGAGGAGGATGAAAATTTTGATTATGATGATGATGATATCGATGATGATGATGACGATGATGATGATGGCGACTACAATGACGACAATGATGACGATGATGATGACAATTTTGATTACGGTGATGAAAATGACGATGAGGATGATGACGATGACGATGATGACGACACCATGACAACAATCATGATAGTGATGACAATGACAATGATGATGAGGAGGATGATGACAATGTTGATTATGATGATGGAAATCACAATGACGACTACGATGACTAACCCATATAAATAAATACTTTAAATATAATAAATCATATAAAAGATATAATCAAACAACTCATACATTTCATCATTTATGCAATACCATTGATCATCTTCTTCTTCATCCAAGTTTACATCTATATCATCTAGTTCAGAATCGATGTTGAAAGGATTGGCCATATCAACATCGTAATCATCAAAATCATTTTTGATAATATCATCGTCAATATGATCGTAGAGAACCACTCGAGAACATTTTCATCTACATCTGGCTCAACTTCTTCGATTTCTTCATCTAATGGTACATCTACCTCATGCTCCTCTGCATATTCTTCTTCTGGTACATTATACTTTATAGGCCTTCCTCTTGGATCATATTTGACAACGTATGACCAACCTACTTTAACTAGAACCTATGGATAAAAGACTTGCTCACATTGGCTTGGAAGAACATAAGTTTCTGTACCCGACTCAAATGTCCTTGTATTAACCATGGTAAATCCATTGGCATGCTCAATAATAGTTCTATCTAGATCACGTTCATTCATCCATAACCTTTACCATTTGACCTCGAATAGAACAAACTTGAAGGATTTAAAGTCACACTCGATTATATCATCCAAATACCCATAGTATATATTTTCTGATGTTGTTGGATGCATGTCACTTCTTAAGGAAACATTAGTGACCTGAAAGACTGCAATTATCCCACAATCAAAGGTTTTCTGCTTGTCTTCCAACTTTTTGATGCAAAATTTATGAGCATTGCACCACATAGATTTGTGGTGTGTCAACTATAATATGCCCGACTTAAAATGCATTATCAATCAATAAAAATATTTAGACTTAGGAAAAATTTATTTAAAAAAACACCACATAGATTAATATATTAGAAAAAAACTAAAACATGATGTGGGTGAATAATATGCTTGCTTGTTTATCTTTTAAACCATATGCTAAACCAATTTCCCTCTGAGTAAGATTCGTATATTGATTACGATGAGCTTATTTAAAAAAAGTAGCCACCCCTTCTCATGATAACCTACCACTACACTGTATACATTGATCTATCTATACCTTCATCCAATCAAGATTGTTTGCGATGTATAAATGTAGTGCATTCCACTCTCGACCAATTGTAAGAAAAAAAATAAAAATTACTAATTAGAATAAAGATTAATAATTTATCATGGAAGCTAAATAAAACTTAAATAAGTACAATATAGAAATAAATCAATATTAATTCAAAGTATTATAGATCTCTACCATCTAATTACCTTTCACTTTCCTCATTCTACCTTTCCTGACTATGACCTCCCCTTAAAATTTATTAATTGAATTGACATCTCAAATTTGAGGCACCTTCATGATTTTGGCTACTAAGTTAGGAAGATACTAACTAATATACACCAAATATTGATATACCATATATCCCTCGATCATAGAGCTCCCAGGAAGTGCTCTTGTCTAACGAAAGCCTTCAATGACTTCAAGTGCCTCTCCATCATCCACATTGACCTTGTGTGTACAAGTTCACACATTTCAAAATCCTTAACTTTGTGTATGAGGTAGTGTTCTTGTGCATTGAAAAATGCCATAGGTAGATACTTTTGCATTTCACACATTTGTCAAGGAATTTCTCTCCTCCAATATTTTAAATCTTCTTTATGGATTTGTTTAGATGACAACCAACTACACATGATATAACAAATCAAATCATAGGTTTCAATGACAACGTATATACATTGAAAGTAAAACATATGTTGACAAGTTGAGCAACAATGATTTTGCATATAAATCATTAATATTTACCTCATGTATTTTCCAGCATCACATATAACTTGTTTTACATTGTTGTCAAAGTTGTCAGGGGAGAGATAGAGGTAGAACATACTGTAACAACAAAGGGATCATTAATTTTTAGGAAAAGAAAACCAAATTATAATACTAAAAGGTCGTATGTTTATCAATATAAAAATATACCAAAATAATTATCTTAATTAAAGTATGTCAATCATGAGTTTTCACCCCACCAAATTCACCTTTCTTCGTTAAGATATTCTTTATGTTTGAAGAAAATCCTGTGGGAAATTTAATTTTTCGAATGACATCTTTTACAACATTGATTTCCTACTCTGTAAATAACCATGGAAGACTATTTCAGTGTCCATTGCTATTTGAATACATCGCATTTTGCAGTGCATGATTGGCTTCCTGAATGTCAGTACAAATTTTGACAATTTTTTCTTTGTCACTCCTTCCATCTATGATTCTTCACAACGTTTCTGTTACATTCTTCCTGATATGCACTATATCTAAAAAATGAGCTATTTTTAAGTGCTCATAGTAGGGAAACCTATTGAATTGTATAGGGTAACTTTTAATTCCTCGTGGAAGCTCATTAATGCCTTGACAACATTTATGAAAAATAACTAACAATATTACAAAAGTAATGGTTAGATACAATAAACATAATTCAATACAAATTAAAAATGTAAAACATTAATATATATGACATAGACTAAATGCTTACCTTGATGATTTCTATTATATTTCAACTTCCATAGGTGAGGTCTCATTCTTTATGGTTTTATTCTAGTCTCTTCTTTCAAATTGAAAAGATGGTTTTTTGTATTTCGATACCTATGATTCTTAGGTAGGAAGTGTCTGTACTCATCAAATACCTCCTTTCCTAGAATTATTGAATGACACGATTTCATCCTATGACCACAAATTGGAAATGAAAATTTACCCTTTGTTTGAAGACTTGTAAGATATGGATTAATGGGAGTATTATTCATATAACAAGGAATTAGTATTTAAGAAGCATGCATCATATTTTCATAAAATTATGTACTATTAAAGTGCAACAATATGTTACATACCACAAAAATGTGTTAGCCCTAGGGCATCATGAACTGTCCATGTAAGTGTTTCGTGGAATTGAAATTGCTTTTTCCTTATTCGTCTAGAGATGCCATACATAATGATGCCAGCCCATATTTTTAGTCGCTCATCGACAAGAGGATCAATATGTACATTCATATATTTCACTTGGTACTTACCTAATTGTGTGAAAGTACACATAATTACTACCTTGTATATATATAAGTAATTATGCAATTAATAAGACAAACAAAATGCAATGTTCAAACCAATTTGGTAAACAAATACCTGGAACAATCATTGCCAACATTGTGTGCTCCCTCTTTATTGACATCCAAGGAGGAAAGTTATTGTTTATAAAAAAAATAGGCCACACTGAGTAAATAGACCCGAGCTCACCAAATGGATTGACATCGTCAACTGCCAATGAAAGCCTAACATTACAAGGTTCTTCTTTAAAAATTGGCCATCTTTCTTCGATGTTCCTAAATGCAGAACCATCTACAGGAATTTGAAGAACACCATCTTCACTTCTGTGTCGTGCATGGTAATCCATAAACTGTGCAATACTTTGGCACCTAAACAATCACTACAGATGTGGAATTATCAGAATATGACAAAGAACCTCGCGAGGCACCTTTTTTGTTACTTGATTGGTTCAATATCTATTGATTTGACATTGCAGGCATTTCATTTTTTATGCACATTGTCCATAATATATAATATGATCATTCGAACATGCATCAATAGCCTGATACTCAATTCCAATATCTTTCATAATGACACACAACTCTAGGTATGTGTGAGGTAAATTATTTGACAGTGGTAAGAAAAATTCACCTAACAATCTACAACATAAAAAATAACTAGTTAATGTAAATAATAGTAATAAAAAATATTGCATCCTTAATTTACACATTAATTAACACTAAAAATAGAGGAAATAAAGTCTACCTTTACTTATAATATGTGACGAATTATATTACGTACCTTAGGATCTGTGTGAGACAAGTGTTTGAAAAACCATTCAATACCTTCAAGTTCACCAAAAACATTATCACAAAGGGAATATTTGTTCTTGAGCCTTATAAAGGGGTTGTTCTGTTTTCTCAAGTAGAGGTACATCATGAATATCATCATAGTTTTCCTCATCAATATGAGAAAAGATGTCTTGGATCAATCTATTTGTCCCATAATCTGGCTCAAAAAATTTATTGGTGTCATCTTTTTCCATAGGATTTCCTTGATCTTCAACATCCATACCATATTCCACATCTTGTACAATAGTATTTATACTACTACTTGGCAAATATTTATCCAGTGACAGACACCTAGGAGGATTTATCTTTACAATTACAAACAATCAATAACATAAGTGTATATAAAAAATATTTAAACGAAAGAAAATTTTATAAATACAATCAATACAAAGACATATATAATGACTAACTTACCATGGGACGATATGTATGCCCCCCTTCACAATTCCCATACATCCAACAATGTCTTTTAATTGTTTTCCTTACAAGTCTTCTTCTTTTCAAGCCCTTGCATTGATTGGAAGGGAATAACATTTCCCATCAGTACCGACCTGTGCCTCTAATGCATCTCTTAACCTAGAAATCATCCTTTCACTCTCTTCAGGTGTTGGTAATGGGATTTCCTATATTTACAACAAAATCCACTGAAGCAATATAAGTACATTAATATATGAATATATTCTTACAGTACAAATGCCATTGAATTATATTAACCCCATATGTACTAGAGAATTAATCCATTTTCATCATAGATTTATTAAAGGTTTATAACAGTAGTCAACAATTAATCAACAAATCAAAACCATACATTTTAACCACATAAGTTCCAATGATTGACAATAAGCAAGTAATAAAATCAAACAATAAAATCAAACTAGATCAAGACAAATTGTATAATAATTAAATGGAATTGAGTATACATGTTCATGCCTATTTCCTAGATAACAATTTGTGTCCCAAAATGAAAGAGGGTCTAAGGGTTAAGTGATGTAGGATCATCGCCCCACCTCAGCACGCGCCAGCTATTTGACACATTGGTGCGCATTAAAAGAGGGGAGAGGCGCCAACCCTCTCATTTTAAATGTAATTAAAACAATTAAATGATGTTGGGCTCGAAGAGCCAAGTCATGCCTTCGTATAGGCTGTAGATAAGGTTGCCTTAAGTGGTTGATGGTAGGAGGGATCTAGACCTGATTCAGACTAGATTTTCCACTCATTGTAATTTGCCTTAGTAGATAGGCGTTTTGATGATGATTAGACACCACTAGTGTAGCTTGGAGGGAAAGTTCGTCGAGCCCCTCTTGTATAAATCCTTGTAACATATGCCCAGTAGAGGCTACTGAAGATCGATTGTAAATCATTGTAATCCAAGAGGAGAGTTGAGAGACAAGACTCAGTTGCAGTCCGAGATCATACATTGTAATTGACATTCTTATATTATTACAAAAGAACAGATTCCACTACTTACAAGTTCCTGTGTGGTGAGTATTTTTTTATGAAAGTCATTTGTGTTTGTATGAATTTATGTTGTAGGTGTGTGTTATCTTCTGCAGGGTAAGGATATAAATTCTCTAATTGGGAGTTTGTTGAATTGTTCTGGGTTCTTTAGGCTATGCAAGGAGTGTACAACAGGGTATTGGAAACTCTGTAGCCAGCACAAGGAGTGCGCCTATGAACTCTTTCGAGTCAGAGAGGAACATGCCAGGAGGGCACACTAAAGAAATCACAACTCAAGGGATACCTCAAGGTTGTTGAATACCTTGGAGGAGAGATTGTGCAGAGGAGACACAATGAGGCAAGGTTTCTAAATACCTAGAAGGAAGGTTTGCACATGAGTAAGCATAGCACAAAGTTGCTGAACACTCTGTAGAGATCTGCTAGGAGGGCATTGAGCAGGTACAGGGAGTGTGCATCAGAATTCCATTTCAACTCAAAGAGGAAAGTGTCAAAGAGAACATGCCAAAACATTGCTAAATACTCTGGATGAAGACCTATGCATGGAATGCACCAGGACAACACTTAGACAAGCATTGCAAGAAGTCGTCTGAAGGCTCAGTCAAGAAAAAGGAGTGCACGAGAACTTTAGTTTGAAGTTCTAGGAGAAGGGTTTCCAAGAAGGCACACCACAAGGTTAAGACTCAAAGGAGAGTTGAGTGCAAGTCTGCACAGAAAGCACAAGGAGTGCATAGAAGCATATTTATTCCAAGTCCCAAAGCTTAGGAGGAAAAGTACTATCGAGACCCAAAGTCGGAATCGTAGGAGGAATATTGAAGGTCACAACCTTTGATACTTTGAAAATTTTCCCAATTTCGGGAGGAAGCCAAAGCTTAAGTGGAGGAGCTACAATAGCCGAAAAATCAACTATAGGAGGAGAGATCTGGACAGTCAGATCAGAGTTCAGACATTGATAAGAGAATGGGGTAGTGAAGTACCAAAGTCTCGAAGCCAAGCGGGAACGTCCATCGCTAGGAGGGACAGGTGGCAAGAGATTTGGATGTCCAAAGAAATTGTTCTCTGAGAGTTTTCAGTTGAGCGGAGTGCAAGATCGACAAAGCTCCAAATCCTAGAGTGGATCCTGAACGTTGATTGTCAGGAGACAAGTGGCAGTAGATTCAAGAGTTCATGAGAAAGAACTTTGGAAGAATTTGCGTAAACGCAAAGAGAAATCTTCACGAAGTGAATCTGGACCGTTGGATCCAAAAGGACATGTAGTGGAGATCCGTGTGTTTAGGAGAAAAGGTGCTCTGAAAAGAAAAGCAGGAAGATACCCAAAGGCGAAGTCTAAAGTAGATCATAGCCGTTGACTATGGGAGAGACGTGGACCGTAGATCAGGTCCCGAGTAAATTCCCTGATTTGGAGACCGGGAAGAAGAGGTTTAAGGTACTCACAAAAGATCTGAAGTGCAAAGTTGTGAAGAGGACTGGACTGAGGTTATAGCTTGGGTCATGTGAAGAAGAATAAGGGCTTAACAGGAGCCCGTGGGTCTCACAGGACCTGTGCCTAGGAGAAAAAGGGGCCTGTCTAAAATGATTTTGGTTTCAATAGGGGCCTGAAGATTCTATTTGACTTAAGTGATTGAACGATCCTAGACCAGAAGGTCGTGCAACCCAGGGAGGAAGAGGGGGATCAACACCAAGTGGTATCGGAGAGGAAATTTTCTTACATACAAGAGTTGTAGGGAGACCGAGTGCAATGCTATGTAAAGACTGCTACAAGGTGTGCAATAGATGGTAGACAACCAGGTGGGCTGGAGGTGAAGCAAGAAATATGGCTACTGAAGGCCATAAGCATGGTTGAAGAGAAGAACCCCAACAGAAAATAAAAGAAGAAATTGACAAGGAGCTTAGTGAAATGTGAGTATACATGGAGAAGCTAGCATTGAAGATGCAACATGAGGCAAATGTACACTGGAGGTACGAATGGACTCTGAAAAGGAGATGCAGGGGTCTTGTTCAGAATTTGTTGGCCAAAAGGCATCAACAAGTGTTAAAATGGTGGTTGAAGCATGACTGAAACCTCAGTGATGAGGAAAATAGATCTGGCAGAGATCCCATAGACTTGCAGGCGGGAAATGAGAAGAGATTAGTCGATCTCATAAAATAACAGGAGGGCAAAGGAGAAACCTAATTTTCTAGGTGGGAAAGGGATAAGAGATGATCTCAACTGAGAGTTCATGTCAGCAAGGGGTAGTGAATTATGGAAAATAGGCAGAAGAAAGGAATCATCCATATGAAGACTCATGTGGAATTGTAGACCATGTGAATGAAGAAGATGAGAAGTTAAATACTTCCACCGTCGAGGAGGAGGATCAGAGGAGCATTATGATCATTGGAGGAATTGAAATATTTCTGCCAAGAAACCAAGGAGAGGCTATCATATGTGTTGCAGATGCAACAACATAAGGATAACCATATGAGATTGTCATAGTGGAGAAGGAGCAGATACTGAAGTTTTCACCAATAAAAAAAGAGGAGCACACAATTGGGTTGCTCACTTAGTGGTAGATGGAGTTAAAAATGCTGGAGGATTGATTGGACAATTCAGAACTAGAAGATGGCTGCCAAGAGGTAGCCGTGCCAGAGGAAACATGCCAACATGAGGAGCAGATGGAAGAAGCTTGAGTTGAACCAAAAAAAGTAGAGCTAACAAAAGATAGTCTGTCAGAGGAGGTAGATGTGCATCAACTCAGTGATGAATCTATAGAATTGGAGTTTGCAACATAGTGGAAAGTCGAAGCCACAGAGGAAGAAAACAACATTGGGGATTAGGTCGATCTTTCCATTAATCGACATAAGGAATTGCAGTCGAGCAGACTGCATAAGGGGAGCCAACCAGTAGAGCCGCTGGAAGAGGTGATACAGGAGATAAGGGAGATGATGTTGAAGTCAACAAAGGAAGATGTCATCAAAGAGAATCTGAATAGAGGAGGACCTTCATGAGTAGTGGGGAAACAACAACAACAACAACAACAACAAAGAAGAGGAGGAGGAGGACAACTCCAGTGGAAAGTTTGGGATCTAGGGGGATTTCAATAGTGGAGCAGAGGAGCTCATGAGAAGGAGCTCATGATTTTCCTAGCAATGGAGTATGATGAAGGATCATTGCCCCACCTCAGCACGTGCCAACTATTCGACACATTGGTGTGCATTTAAAGAGGGGAGAGGTGCCAATACTCTCATTTTTCCCTCGAATTTTAAATGTAATTAAAGAAATTAAATGATGTCTAGATGGAAGAGCCAAGTCACACCTTCGTATAGGTTGTAGATAAGGTCACCTTAAGTGGCTGATGGTAGGAGGGATCTAGACCCGATTCAGACTAGATTTTCCACTCATTGTAATCTACCTCAGTAGATAGCCATTTTGATGGTGATTAGACACCGCTAGTGTAGCTTGGAGTGAAAGATCGTCAAGCCCCTCTTGTATAAATCCTTGTAACATATGCCCCAGAGAGGCTGCTGAAGATCGATTGCAAATCATTGTAAGCCAAGAGGATATTTGAGAGCTGAGACTCAATTTCATTTCAATATCATACATTGTAATTGACATTATGATATTAATAAAAAATAATAGATTCCATTGTTTACAAGTTCCTGTGTGGTGGGTGTTTGTTTATCAATGTCATTTGTGTTTGTATGAATTTATGCTGTAGGTGTGTGTTAGTTTCCATCTGCAGGGTAAGGATATAAATTATCTATCTGGGAGTTTGTTGATTTGTTCTGGGTTCTCTAGGCTGTGCAAGGAGTGCACAATAGGGTATTGGAAACTCTGTAGCCAGCACAAGGAGTGTGCATCTGAACTCTTTCGAGTCAAAGAGGAATGTGCCAAGAGGGCACACCAGAGAAATCACAACTCAAGGGAGACCTCAAGGTTTCTGAATACCTTGGAGGAGAGATTGTGCATAGGAGACACAAAGAGGAAAGGTTGCTGAATACCTTGGAGGAAGGCCTACGCAGGAGTAAGCGTAGCAAAAAGTTGTTGAAAACTTTGTAGAGCTCTGCTAGGAGGGAATTGAGAAGGTGTAGGGAGTGTGCATCATAATTCTGTTTTAATTCAAAGAGGAAAGTGTCAAAGAGAGCACACCATAGAGTTGCCGAATACTCTGGAGGAAGACCTATGCATGGAGTGCATCAGGACAACACTTAGACAAGAGTTACGAGAAGTCGTTTGAAGGCTCGGTAAAGCATAAGGAGTGTGTGAGAAATTTAGTTCAAAGTTATTGGAGAAAGGTTTCCAAGAAGGCACACCACAAGGTTAAGACTCGGAGGAAAGTCGAGTGCAAGTCTGCACAAAAAGCGCAAGGAGTGCATAGAAGCACACTTATTCCAAGTCCTAAAGCTCAGGAGGAAAAGTGTTATCGAGACCCAACAATCGGACTTGCAGGAGGAATATCGAAGGCCAAAACCTTTGATACTTAGATGATTTTCCCAATTTCGGGAGGAAGCCAAAGCTTAAGTGGAGGAGTTACAACAGTCAACTGATCAGATGTAGGAGGAGAGATTTGGACTGTCAACTCAGAGTCTAGACATCGACAAGAGAATAGGGTAGTGAAGTCTTGAAGTCCCGAAGCCAAGAAGGAACGTCCATCGTCGGGAGGGACATGTGGCAAGAGATTTGGAAGTTTGGAGAAATAGTTCTCTGAGAGTTTTTAGTTGAGCGGAGTGAAACATTGTCGAAGCTCTAAAGTCCGGAGTGTATCCTAAATGTTTATTGTCAGGAGACAAGTGGCAGTAGATCTGAGAGTTCGTGAGAAACAACTTCAGAATAATTTGCGTAAGTGCAAAGAAAAATATTCGCAAAGTTGTGAAGGGTGAAGTGAATCTGGACCGTTGTATCCAGAAGGATGCGTAGCAGAAATACACATGTTTCAGAGAAAAGGTGCTCCAAAAATTAGAGTGGGAAGATACCCGAAGGATAAGTCCTAAGAAGATCACAACCGTTGACTGTGGGAGAGACGTGGACCATAGATCGGGTCCTGAGTAAATTTGCCAATTCAGAGATTGAGAAGAAGAGGAGTAAGCTACTCACAAAAGATCTGAAGCCCAGATTTGCGAAGAGGACTAGACTAAGGTTATAGCCCGGGTCATGTGAAGAAGAACATGGGCTTAGCAGGAGTCCGCGGGTCTCATAGGACTTGTGCCTAGGAGAAAAAGGGGCTTGTGTAAAATGATTTGGGTTCTAGCAGGGGCCCAAAGAGTTGATATGACTCAAGTGATTGAATGATCCTAGACCAAGAGGTCGCATAGCCCCAGGAGGAAGAGGGGGGTCTGCACCATTAAGGATCCAATTTGGGTATTTAAAAAGAGACAAAGTAACATTAAAAATTTGTAACCTTCAAAGTACAAAATTTGAGCTATGCAGATCAAGAATTGGATTTGAGGCAAGTAGCACATAACAAAAATACTAATAAATCATGCAATGAACAATGATCATAAAAATCTTTTATAACCGTCTCACCTACAACAAAATAGTCCAAAACACTCACCTCCATTGATCTTCCAATGAACATTGACTATGTCAAAGTTGACCAAGTTAGTGACCATTAAACTGTTTTCAAATAGGTAGTTGGCATTCTCTACATTTGTCGATAGATAGATGAACTATCGTCAAAAGATCGATGGATATAGAATTTCTTGGAAGTACAACGTTCATCGGGGCACCCAAAAACAATTATTAAATTTTAATATTATGTCGTAATTTGCGACGATATGATTGAATTTATTCTTATAGTCAGAAGGTTTTATCAAATTCTGACCCCATATATGGTAGTGAACACACATCTCAACAAAATCTGCAATAAACATGTCATATATAAATCTCGAGTCAAATATAAAACAATCAATATAAATGCCAATCACTAACACTACTAGCTAGGTCTACCACCAAAGCCAGGTGCATTAGTGTCTCTACTACTAGAGGTAGAGCCTCTATCAAGAAAAACTATCTCATAAATAAATGTCGACAAAAGTGCATTATCAAATGTCTCTCTATCAATATCATGAAGATGTGCAGTAGTACCCGATGTGAACATAGTGTCCCAAGCATCAAAATATTATGACATATGTGGAGGAAGAAGAGGAGGAGGGGGACTAGTGGATGATGAAACATGTGGAATATGATAAAGACAGTGATCGGTGGATGGTGACACAAGCAGAGGAGGAGGGGGAGGATGAGTAGAATATGGTGACTCATGTGGAGGAGAAGCAGGAAGAGGAGGAGGAGGGAGAGGAGGAGGATCAGAGATGGATGCAGGTTCAAAAACATGTGGAGGGGAAACAAGAGGAGGAGGAGGATCATATGTGGATGTAGGTTTAGACACATGTGGAGGGGAAGCAAGAGGATCGGTAGATGCTGTAGCTAACTCATGTGGAGGAGAATCAGGAGGAGGAAGAGGACCATGTGATGGAGTAGAGGATGTGGATGGATTTGCTGACGAGATAGATGTAGTGGGATCATGAGCACCACCCTCAACGTATCGATGAGGTTAATGACATCAAAAATATGACACATCGACATTTTCATGTCATGAGGCAAACTCCTCCATGTAGTAGAGAGATCTTCTACCTATAATATGTCTCTAATGGACGCGAGTAACACTCCATGACTAGTCAAGACATGACATAGATCATCTGCCACCTGTAGTCATACTCTCATATTTGGATTACGTGGCATGTGGGGTATCTGTACTACTGGAGGTTGGTCCTTTGCTTCCTCTATCACCTCATCCTCACGTTGGAGAGGCACATCCCCAAAATATGTGCCAATATATGCAAAACAATAGATAATAATAATAATAAGATAATTGAAATTGTTACAATAAGTTACATGTGAATTAAATAAGACATAAAAATATGCAAATAGATTGATCAAAACATAATGATAATATTACCTCTCTCATTTGCTAGCTCCTCTGCTATAAATAAGATGTTTGGACATGCTATCCTATCCATCCCCATGTATGGATACTCTAAAATATCAAATACATGATTGTCCTTGCTAGAAAATAAATCAAATACCCCCCTACCCACTAGAGTAATCCAAAACTCGGACTGACCCCTCTTAGGCATCAACTGTCCCCACATGCACATATGCGCATCAAACATAAGCCTAGTAGGAAAGCGAGGTACTTCTTGTCTAGTGGCATAAACCCTCTTAAAAAATAGTGTATACAACTCAGACGCGAATGGGAGAAATCTCGTCCTAGACAAAAGAACGCAACAATGATCTAATGCATGAAAAAAATGGTCTCAAAAAAACATCCGAACCCCTAATAAATTCGGGAGCCTGCGATAAAATATCTACATAATAAAACATAAATCAACTAATGTGCTTCCCATCAGAGCTATATTGTGACAATGAAGAGAGCATAAGACATGGGCACCTAATGTACTGTCTCTAAAATGAACCTATCCCCACTTAACCACCACAAAATTGGAACTCCAAAGTTGAATGAACATGGAGACTGACATATCTCTGCACATATGTCGACTAGGTCTCTCCTGCAATACCCAATGGAAGCATAGGGAAATGGGGTAAATACCCCCTCTGCTAGACAACCTAGTGTTGAAATAGACATCCTCTTCTGTGGGATGATACCACAAATCGAGACCAACCTTGAACCCCTGTCTTGCTTGATCCCAATGACAGATCAAATACCATAACAATGAAGAGTTCCCCTAAGGGAGGTACCCTCCTGATAAAAAATTATGAGGCCAATGTCCATCAAAAGGTCATGTGTCTTCTATGAAAGAGGGAGAGGGAACAACTCACTCTCCCTCTCCTTGGCCTCTCACTCATGAGAAAATGTGTGCGTCTCGACTTGCCGCTGCCCCTCCTCCTCTTGTTGTCGTTGTCTCTGATTCACACACAAATATTGTTAGAAACATATGTACAGATAAAATAAATTGAAATTATAAAACAAATGCATATATAAGTGATGTGTATTTAAAATGCCTTTTTTTTTTCAAAAAAATCTTAAAAAGAAACCAGTGCATCGTAAATATAACATACATCCTGAGGATGGTGCGCTATCTCAGAATACTAGCACCAACCAACTATGTGTCCCATAGGACACTCTAAAACATCTCAATGATTTTAACCACATTGGTTCAGTGTTTTAACAACACCAATTCGTTTCATTAACAAAGATGCACCACAACGCTAAAATTTATGGCACACAAATTCATGGTGCCATTTGTTAAATCGAAAGCACCAGTGTGCTATGTCTACTAGAGCACCATCATGCTGTATACTACTGTGTTGTATTACTAATGCACCGCTAACGAGCCTTATAGAAGATGAATTGTGCTGTTTGTTTTTCAAAACATGCCGCGATGCATATGTTTAACATTTACACTCTGGTGCACCACGACTATTGACACAACGTCATGGATTGTAGTGGCATACCTACTAAGTCACATCGATCTAATTGTTTATTACAAATTCACCTTTCTGTTGTTGTCTTTACAAGACCAGTGCGTTTGTTGGACTGATGGGAACCACTAAGCTAAAATTCATTATCGAATTTGAAATGACACGATGTGTTACTATTAAATCACCGATACCATTGAAATTTTGTACTGTGCTGCGTTGTGAAGGATAGAGCATCATGAATGAGGCGTAGAATGAGATTCCACACTATGAAAAGTCAGGAAATATATGTCCCAATACATTTCTATTTACAACACCACCGCGTTGGCTTAGATTGGTTGCAATGCTACGCTAAATTTTATATATCATTATGTTAGTGATGCCATTAATTAAGTGAAGTGTACCAGTGCGGGTAGAATCCAATTGTGTGCCAATTTTCAGGAATTTCTAAAGGACAAAATGCTTTCTTTCTATAATTTATCATGGTGCTCTTGCTTGAATGGTACTAGTGTGTACATATATATGCGCCACACCACTGGTGGTGCTCACTGTAAATTCAACATAGTATGCACTGTGTCGAGCGAGTCGAAGCGTTCAGGTGCACCGTGTGAAATTCGAAAAAAAAATGAAGCTAAATTCAATTTTTGATTGGATGAAAATGCAAATAGGAAGGTAATAAACAATTTACCTGACCTATTATGTCCCGAGGAGGCATGGTTTCACCATTGAGATGAAATTAAAATTCGTGGTAATTTCCAAAATTTGGAAATGTGTAGAATCTACCATTGGAGCTATCCACATCGATGTAGAGCATCGAAAACATGGCATCTTAGGAAGGACGATAAGCACCAGTTCTTGCTTGAGAGTTTGGAATCACGACATGCACTGTAACAATGAAAATTTATTTGGTAAGTATTTTTTTATTTACCCTATAGTGGTGTGTCTGACGACATTGAGGTGCACTGGTGTGTATTGTTCAATGAAACTAGTGCGAATTATTCAGTGCACGTATATTTTTTATTATAAAGTATGACAGTACTTTTGAACATTGATGCACCGATGCTTTATGTTTCGTGTATGCCCCGATGCAGTTGTTTAAACTGGTTTACCAGTGCATCAAATTTTATATATTGTTGAGCTAGTGGTGCAGTTAATGAAGTGAAATGTATTGGTACAGGTTGAATCCAATTATACACCAGTCGCGGGGCGTTCCGAAGGACACATCACTGTGTTTTTTAGAATTTATCATGGTGCTCTTACTTGAACGGTACCAATGTGTACATATATAGGAGACACGCCGATGGTGGTGCTCATTATGAATTTAACATAGTACGCACCACGTCGAAGCATTGAGGCACACCATGCAAAATTGGATTTTGTTTTTGAAAAAAATGGCAAAAGCTAAATTCAAATTTTGATTGGATGAAAATGCAAATAGGAAGGTAATAAATAATTTACCCGGCCTCTTATGTCTCGAGGAGGCATGGTTGCACCATTGAGAGGAAATGAAAATTCGTGGTAATTTCCAAAATTCAGAAATGTGTGGAATCTACCAATGGAGCTATCCAAGTCAGTATAGAGCACTGAAAATAATGCATCTTAGGAAGGAAGGTGAGCATTGATGCTTGTTTGAGAGTTTGGAAGCACAAGATTCACTGTAACAATGAAAATCAGTATGGTATTTTTTTTTATTTACCTCACCACGGTGTGCTTGATGACAATGAGGTGCACCAATGTGTAATGTTCAACGAAACCAATGCAATTTATTGGGTGCATGGATTTTTTATTATAAATAATGGCGGTGCTTTTGAATATTTACGCATTGGTGCTGTATTTTTCATGTACGCACCGGTGCGTATATACCTTAAAGGCACACTGAAAAAAAAAAAAACCTTCACAAAAACCTTGGGTCACGTGCCTCCGCTATAAACAACTAAGGAATATTTTTTTCGAGGAGGTTCTATAAAAACCTTTGCAAGAAGGTGTTATCCTTGTAGTGTATTAATTCTATGTTGGTCATGTTAGGTCTTGTACTTTTCTTGTGACTTCTTCAATGTCTTTTGTACTTGCAAATAGATTTGCCTAATCTTATCAATGAACTTTTTAGACTTCAATGCTTCTCCTATGGTGCCTTCTCTCACCCCTCCTTGCAAAAGAGGACCTATTGGTGGAAGTGTGGATTTTTCTATTATAATATTGTTGAATATAAATCAAATTTTCATCCCAGGTCCTTAGATGATTCTTATCACAATCCCTCAAAAGTTGAACCAATGTCCTATCATGAGTATGTAGGTTTTCACAGTTTGTCATAATGCTCATTGAGATTTCTGAATATAAATTGTGTGAGGAGTTTTAAAATGTCTAATTTTTCGAGTGGACAGTCTACCCATCATAAGGGACAAATGAAACCAATGATGTTAGAAATGAGCATTTATACAAAGATTTTAAAAGTAGATTTGATAAGAATGAGCCATTGAGAAGAGGTAAGTAGATGAATAAATTAATATAGCAGCCATTATGAATAACATTAAATTAATCAACTATCTGTTATGAATAACATTAAATTATTTACAAGGTAGAGAATTAAAAATCGAGAAAGATATTTTTATGGAAAAACGACAAGGGGGAATGTTGAGGAAAGAAACAAAAAATAAATTGAACATTGTGAAACATTATTAAAAATAATATTAGAATATGATATTGGTATTAAATTAAAAATATAAATCTGAATATGAAATTAGAATTAAATTAAAAATCATTAGGAATAAATAGCGGTATGATAATATTATTAAGTTAAAAGAATGGGTTAGACAAGGAAGAACCAAGGAAAGTAATGAAAGGATAGAACAACCAGGGAAGTTTGATTTCAAATATACAAGGGTAAAGGATTAAAAGACCAACAAAGGAAATTAAGAGCAGAGGATGGGAGAGGAAAACCCAAAAGGGGGGAGTGGGGGAACCAAATTAGGTTTGATGGCTTAGGCGATGAATAATAGGTTTCCATGATTGGTAAATTTGTAGATGTCATCATAATTGAAGTTATTGGGATGTTTCTCAATTTTTGATGCTTATCAAATAACATGAGATGAGTGATAGGGTGTTGTGGCCTAGATTTTGGTTTGGTTAAAGAAAATTAGATGTTTAGAATTGAAAGAGTGTTCAACAATAGCTGAATTTGAGATACGACTGTGGGTGGTGTCAACAATGTGTTGTTTGAGACAAGCTTTGAAGTATAGGTCAGTTTGATCAATGTAATATTTTCCACATGAGCAAGGAATTTAGTAAAATCCTGGGCGGAGGATTGGATCAGATTTATCCTTAACAATTATAAATAGATGTTCAAGGGTTTTGTAGGGTTTGAAAATGGTTTTAATATTCTTTTTAGCCAGGATTTTGGAGATTTTCTTTGACCGAACCGAAATCCTGACCACGACACCCTATCACTCATGTTGCATTATTCGAGAAGCATTAGAAATTGAGAAACATCCCAATAACTTCAATCGTGATTACGGCTACAAACTTAGCCAATCATGGAGGCCTATTATTCATTGTGTAAGTTGTCAAATCTAATTCAATCCCCCCCCCCATTTTTAGGATTTCCTCTCCCATCCTTTGCTCTTAATTTCCCTTGTTGGTATTTTAATCCTTTACTCTTATATATTGAAATCAAACTTCCCTTGTTGATCTATTGTTTCATTACTTTCCTTGGTTCTTCCTTGTCTATCCCTTTCTTTTAACTTAATACCATTATCATACTGCTATTTAGTCCTAATAGTTTTTAGTTTAATTCTAATTTCATATTCAAATATATATTTTTAATTTAATACCAATATCATATTCTAATAATATTTTAAATAATATTTCATAACGTTCAATTTATTTTATGTTTCTTTCCTCAACGTTCCCCCTTATTGTTTTTCCATAAAAATATCTTTCTCGATTTTTAATTCTCCACCTTGTAAATAATTTAATGTTATTCATAATGACTAGTTTATTGATTTAATGTTATCCATAACTGCTATTTTATTAATTTATTCATCTAATTACCTCTTCTCAACAACTCATTCTGATCAAATATCCTTTTAAAATATTTACATCAACACTAATTTCTAACATCATTGGTTTCTTTTGTCCCTAGCAATGGGTCGAGTGTCCACTCGAAATGTTCGACATTTCAAAAACTCCTGACATAGTTTATATGTAGAAATCTCAATGAGCAATGTCATGTTCACTACTTATGTCCACCCATATATCTATGGATGGAATGTAGTAGATCTCTTTAAGTTGGTGTCCATGTTCTTCCAAAGTGTACTCCAAAAGGCATTGTGAAATATAATATCTCTATATGAAATGATGCTCCTTGGTATCCCAAAGTGCATTAGACCTTTGCAAAGAACATTATTGCCTCGTCTTGTCCCTTGATGGTCTTTTTATAATCCTGCACAAGAATGCACATCCTACTAAAACTATCCAATACCACAAATAGATAGTCATCGACCCTCCTAATCTTTGACAAACCACACATGAAATCCTTGGAGATTCCTTCCCATGGTTTAGTAGGTATAAGTAAGGGATGGTATATACTTTGCTTCCTATTACTAGGTTTGATGGTACAACAAAGTATGCATTCTCTAATAAACCAAGCTACAACTTTTTTCATTCTGGGCCAATACACATATCTCTATAAGTTGACCACTATTTTCCCAACACCAAAATGCCCGATAAATTTGGAGGTTTGATACTCTTTGACAAGTTTCAATCTTTCTCCTTCAAGGTCATAGAGATTATCTAGCTTATATAGAAACCTATCCTGGAGATGGTAGTTATCCTTTCTACCACCTTTTTCTACACAAACTTGGCCTTGTAGTCACTGAAAAATCTCCTTGAAGTCCTCATATTTTGTGTATTCCTCTTTATATGCATCATGGGTGAAAGATTATATGTGCATAAGAGTACCAAATTTGTGATTTTGGGTGTCAGTGGCCTTGAAATCATGTGTGCCAACTTATCGATATTGGCCTTATTATATTTGATGATAACATGAAATCATTGTAAAAGTCCCATGTAGTTGTAATAGGTTTGTTTTTTGATGCTTACTCTAGGCTTGCAAATATTGCGATGGCTGGTGATCAGTGTGGATGACGGTTTCCTTGACCATAAGATAATGCTTCCATTTCTTAATAGCTTGAAGTAGGTAATAGTACCTTGTGATATGTAGGGTAGTTTAGAACTCTGCCATGTAACATTTTAGAATGAGAGCATACAAGCTTACCTCCTTACTAGAACATTTCAAAATGATAACATATTGGCCTATCATTATTTGTTTTTGACACAGAGTCTTTACGATTGCTATTCAATTTACTCACCTTTCTATTAAACCAAGAAGAATAATCATGAAACATGCATGTAATTAGTTTGAGTTAAAATAAAGAGAAATTTTAAATATTATATATTCAAGTTCTTTCTTACACATCATGATTTGTAAACTATCATGGATATTCCACTTGAATAGTTCATCGCAAAAAATATTCAAGTTTCTACAAACTCTTAGTTATGGGATGTTTTACTCAACATTAAGATTTAATATTACTATATTAGAAGATAGAATACTGAAATAAGATGATACACAAATAAAATAATCTAAGACAAATACCACACCATCACATAATAAACATAAGATCTACCCTAGTAAATCCAATGTGGGAAAACCCAACTAGAAGGTGAGGACTATGCCTTTATCTTTTCTTATCACTTATGAAATGAAAAAGAAAATAAAGGTGAACTTAGTGTGGAGTTTCCATGGAAATTATGGCCTATATGTTTGCTACATGGTCTTCTACTTCCTCTGTTCTACTCCAATATCCCACTCCCTTTCTCTACTCAACTATGGAATAGTGAATCAATACAACAAGAATGGACCCCCTTCCTTTCCTATTTGTCGAATATGTAACATGTCCTAATAGCCATCCAGGGTTATGATTAGGGATTTTTCATGCCTCAAATCCCAAAGAAGGTTAAGATTTTTGACCCTATAAAATATTATTGAATGTCCACATGTGACTAGATCCATATGCATGAGTAATGGGAGCTATTGTGGCACCCACTTGGTACCATGGTGTCAACGAGATAGATAAACTTGCAAAAGGAATAAATTCCTCATAAAAACTCTGATTAAGGTTATATTTTTGTCATAAAAAATCTCTCCATGTGTAGAACAACATCAAGAGGCTATAAATTTGTTCACAATGTTCTCACCCCAATAATTGTTGTTTAATTCCTTAAATGGGATTGCAAATTTTTAGGTTCATAAATCACCAAAACATAACCTATCCATCAAATGTTGTTGGATTACTGAGAGGGGGGTGAATCGGTAATAGTGTAATTATAATCCTTTTTCTCCAAATAATCCAAGTGTTATATCAATGTAGAATTATTATCCAATAATGAGAAATAGGAAATGAACAATCACATACATACACAGTACACCAATGTTTTACGTGGAAACCCAAATTGGGAGAAAACCATATAATTATTTTTCTTATATGTCTTGAAGAATTACATTCATTGGAAGCACCAACTTCCTTTGTTTTCCAACTGCAATTGGAAGGAGGCTCCAACCCCCTAGTTTCTCAGGCTACAACTCGAGGGAAGCTCCAACTCCCCAATTCTCTGGCTACAACCAGAAGGAGGCTACAACCCCCTGTGTTCTCCGACTACAACCGGAATGTGACTAAAACCACCTGTCCTTGCCCTGTCCAACCACCCTAAAGTATAAGTAGAATGATGGAACCACTGTTAACCTATCACTGTGAGATATACTGCTGTACAACTGTATCAACCTGTACCACTGAACTGTATCCAATCTATACAACTGCCCTGTAATCAAACTATACCTGAACTGAACATGTATCTACAAAAGTACAGTAGATACACGACCTATAGTGTTGTAGCTCGTGTATGTATGCGCCCTATATGTTATGCAGCCCGCATATGTACACTACCAAACTGTTATGTAGCTTGCGTATGCCTTCTGAAAACTAGAGTTTCCTTTTTCCTGAAAACTTCTATTCCTCTGTAACTTATTTCACATAGACCTAAAACCTGTCACTATATCTAGACTGTAACTATACCCTATGCACACATCCTCATATATAACCTTTACTCAAGGCAAGTATGTCTCTCTCTAGTCATGTGTCATATAGGTATGTGTAATCATGAACAAGTATAATATCCCTCACATGATCTTATTCATCAACCCCTTTCTGATATTCAGTCTCTCAATACATCAACTACGAAACAAATACAAGCTCTCAACCATGTACCATAAAAAACCTTATCCATATGCCAAGAAATACAAGATGTGCCTCACAAGAAGTATCAATGATGAATATACCAGCACTGTATTTCTGTAGATCTGATTTATGCGGAAGATCCGATGAAGCCACTAGTCTCTCTAGGGAGAATCCTCAAATATCTATTGCCATTCCATATGCATACATCAAAATCCAACTATTCATAGAAATAAGACATACCTTTTGAAGCAATGGATGGATCTGATGTATTTGAGCACTTTAGACCTTCCTGAGAGCTTGATCTCAGAATCTAGAACCTATGCATCTTCATCTCTTCAAGTTTCCATGGATTTACCAACATGTACACACCCTAATACACTGCCATCCCGCATATAACTCAGCATGTACGCACCTTGTACACAAAAAACCCATGTATAACTCAACATGTACGCATCTTGTACACAGACAACCCACATATAACTCAACATGTACGCACCTTGTACACAGACAGTCCGTGTACACCTCAAAAAATAGGGTTTTGCTGTAATCCTGAGAATTTTTCCGTCAACCCTTCATGCTACCTCAGTTGTTCGTCACTTCAGATGTATCCACAAGTATTTACAAGAAGCTTTACACAATAAAATAGATATACAATATGTACAAGTGTGAGTATAATGAGTGAGCTTTGCCTCTTATTTATATCTTCATGTAGCCTTACACTTTCCTTATTTTAGGGCTTCTTCATTTAAAATAATTTCTTTTGCAAAGCACTTTGACCCTTGGGGGCTTCTATAAGACTTATGAGGGGTTCTCCAACTCCATATGGTCATAAATATCTAACCGTGAGGAGTTATGTGAGGTTCCACATACCATCAGAAATCGCATGACAAGCATTATCCATATAGGATAGTTTCACTAACAAATTCACTGTCCTTCATCTCATTATTCCTCAAATAAGCATGGGTTCTCTCACTCTGCAAAGCGTCTTCCCGTGAAGGTTTTCACCATAAGGGGACCACTTTGGAGTTCATACATTTTTACTTCTTATCAACCATGACAAGACAATAATGAGTCATCTTTACATCAAACAAAATTGGATTCATTACCCAAACCTTGTGCTATGGGGATTTCTTCAAGGGTTGACATCAATGACAACCAACCTTAATCAACAAATGTGCCCTACGAGACTTTAACTCCCATTTTCCACCCAAAAAGTACCAAAATATATGATTACTTATATATAACGGTCCATTTTAAATTGTACCTCCCCATTTTGGGAGGTTTTGATCCCCAAAAATATCTTACCAAAGAAGGTGAGGAAATTGTTCTTCTACTCCCTAGAGTACCATTTAGCCTAGCTCAAAAGTTTTCCTTTCAACCCAACCTACCATATTTCATATTTCCTCTATCTAGTTGTTCTAGACATTTTTTGCAAAATTGTGTCCTTTGCCTAAGCTTTTGGTGCTAGGTTCTTTATGGTAGGTAAGACCTACTTATCATTTTCCTAGTCTAACATGGAAGGCTCATAGAGTTTTAGATTTTACACATTCACTATTAAGTAAATGTGCATATATGGAGGTAGGTTGAGTATGTAGGCATTATCATCTACCTTCTCCAACACTTCAAAAGGACCATACTACATAGATTTGATCTTCTTACCAAGTCCTTGTAGCCTTTCTTTGTTTAGATGCAACCAAACTTTGTCCACCACCTTGAATGTCTTCTTAGTTATATGTTGGTAATGTTAGGTCTTGTACTTTTATTGTGACTTATTCAATGTCTTCCATACTTGCAAAAGGATCTCCCTAATCTTATGAATGAAATTTTTAGCCTTCAATGCTTCTCATGTGGTGTCGTCCCTTACTCCTTGCAAAAGGGGACTTACTGGTGGAAGTGTGGACTGCTATAATATTTCTAAATACAAATAAAAAATTCATCTTATGTTCTTAGATGAATTTGATTGTAACCCCTCAAAAGTTGAACCAATGTCATGTTCACTACTTTTGTCTACCCATCTATATATGGATGGAATGTATTAGATCTCTTCAACTTGGTTTGAGTATTTGCCTAAACTATAGTCCAAAAGGTGCTATGAAATCAAGTATCTCTATCTGAAATCATTATCCTTGGTATCTCAAAGTGCACCATACCTTTTCAAAGAAAAATATTGTTTCATCTTGTCCCTTGATGGTCATTTTACAAGGCACAATAATGCACATTTTATGAAACCTATCCACTACCACAAATAGATAGTCATATCCCCTCCTAATTCTTGGAGAACCACCCAAAAAATCCTTGGATATGCTCTCCCATGGTCTAGTAGGTATAAGTAAGGGATGGTATAGACCTTGATTCCTATTATTGGGTTTGTTGGTACAACAAAATGTGCATTCTATGATAAATTGAGCTGCATATTTTTTCATTCTGGGACAATACACATACCTCTATAAGTTGCCCACTATTTTCCCAACACCAATTTCCTACAACTTTGGATGTGTGATCTTCTTTTATAAGTTGCAAATTTTCTCCTTCAAGGTCATACAACTTATCTAACTTGTAGAGCAACCCATCCTAGAGATGGTAGTTAACCTTACTATCACCTTCGTCTGCACAAACTTGGCCTTGGAGCTATTGAAATACCTTCTTGGAGTCCTCATATTCTATGCATTCATCTTTGTATGCATCACAAACAAAAGGATCTATGTGCATAATTTTACTAAAGCTATGATTTTGGTTGTGGGTGGTGTTGAAAGCATGTTTTCAAACTTATTAGTATTGGCTTTCTTATATTTGATGATAATATGAAAATGTTGTAAAAACACCATCCACTTGTAGTATCTTATTTGTTAAAGCTTACTTTGGTCCCAAAAAATATTGCAATAGCTGGTGATTAGTGTGGATGATGGTTTCCTTCCCCATAAGATAGTTCTTACATTTCTTAATCACCTGAATCAGGGCATATAGTTCCTTGTCATATGCAGGGTATTTTAGGACTTTTACATGGAATATTTTAGGATGAAAACATACCAACTTACCTCCTTGCATTAAGATCACTCCCATAACATGTCCAATTGAATCTATCTCCACCTCAAAGGGAATCTACAAATTAGACAATGCAAAACTGGTGCTTGACTAATATTTTGTTTCATCTCTTAAAAATCCTTTTGTTGATTCTTCCTCCACTAAAACTATTACCATTGGCTATTATAGTATGACATCTTGTAGCCATAACTAAAAGTAATTCTATAAATTTTAGAAGGTACTATGATACCCCCAAAAATCTCCTAACTTCACTGACATTAGTAGGAGTTGGCCACTTGATGATGGATTCCATTTCATATGATCAATCTTGAGTTTCCCTCCACCAATCACATACTTAAATACACCAAGGACTACTGGGTAAATTTACATTTCTTAAGGTTTGCCAATAGTTTATGCTTTTTCATTGTCTCTATCACCTTCATAATATGTGAGATTTGATCTTCCTAATTAGAGATAAAAAAAAATCATCTAAGTACACTTATACAAATTAATCTAGACAGGGATGGAATACACCATTCATCAAATACATAAATGTAGCAAGTGCATTACATAAACCAAAAGGAATTACCAACCATTCATATAGACATTGCCTTGTCTTGAAGGTGTTATTCCAAGTTTTTTTCTTTTTCTTTTACTTGTACCTAGTGGTATTTGAATTTGAGATACAAGTTAGTGAAGTATTTGGTATATTGTAGTTGATCTAGCAAGTCATCGATCTTAAGCATAGGGTATTGATTCTTGAGAGTGATCTTATCTAGTGTCCTATATTTGATACATATTATCTAAGTCCCATCCTTCTTAGGAACTATGATTATAGGTGACCCACAAGGTGAGGAAACCCGTTGAATTACTCATTACTCTAATAGTTTGTGCAACTATTTCTTTACTTCATCTACTTCCATCATGGACTATTTGTACAATCCTATGCTCGACAATGGGGAGTTAGGAAACACTTGTATCTCATGCCCTACTTCCCTCTTAGGTGGTAACCTTTTAGGCTCTTGGAATACTTCTCTATACACCTACAAGAGCTCCTACAACCAGTGTTTATACTCTTTAGTACATCCCTCCAAAGATGCCTTACCTTTCTTGATTCATCCCCTTCCTAATTATGTCTTAAGAAGAACTTTACAAACTTCCTATTTGAGATGATAAATTTCTTGGCTTGGTTGGCACTTGATATATAGATCTTGGATATACCTTTGTGCACATTTCTGTTTAAAGACTTCCCACCCTTAATCAAGTGGTATTTATTTTGTCTCTTCACGAATATTTCATCCCTCATGTACATGTAGGAGCTTCCAAACACTACACCACATAAGTCAAGTGATACTACATCTACCTCCACTTTATCAATATAGTTTTCACTTATTAAAAATTTGATATTTCAATACTTAGTGACCTTACTCTTTACATACTTATTTACCTATCCTAAAGGGTATGGGTGAGGAATGTCATGAACTTCCAATCAAATCTTACTTATCAAATTCTTGACTATGAGGTTGGCTTGCTAATAAAAATCAAATAGATTATCCTCCTTTGTCTTCTTAACCTAGATCTTGATATGGAATAGTTTATTCATCTCCTTCTCTTCCTGGGATAGAGGCTACTAAATTTCCCTCCTTCTATGTTGTAGTGAAATAAATATTTTCATTTACATTTGAGTTTCTCCAACCTGTTTTCCTATATCCACAACTGCCATTTCTTCTTCTTGTCCACCTTCTAGTGGTTCTTTGGATTTAACTCTTGATGTAGTTTCCAAAACTTATGTTTAGTATGAATATTTACATTACAATGGTTATTGTGGTTGTTTGTATCCTTGCATTGATGTGCAATGGATCCTATGTTCTTATCCTTTCCTTCCCACTTCTTCTTTTTGTCCTTGCAAGTGTCTTGGTGGTCTTTAAGTTTGGAACCATTTGGTTGTCCTTTCTTCTTACCCAAATTATCCAAACACCATGTTTGCACATGGGCCTCATTAATGGTTAGGTTTATAGAGTATAATTTTCCTCAAATTATTGTGGAGACCACCCATATGCATGAGGATTACATCTAGGTTCTTGTGAGATATTCCAAAAATAATGGCATGTTTTCTAAACTCAATGGTGTACTATTATACACTCTACCCCTACTTTTGATAGAAGTAATGCCAATAGATACATTGGTCGTATTAATACCCAATAGAGTAAATTGGGATGTAATGAAGGTTTGAACATGTCCCACTTAGTTTTTAGGGAATCACCCTATACTTAGTTTGGGCATGACCCTCTAACTTTAGATGAGAAAATGATATCTTTGGCTCTTCTCGTCTGTTAGGAACACTAAAATAGACTTATCATTGCAACCATTGATTCAATTTCACAACACCAATATCACCTTGATAAGGTTTGATCTCCACCTTTACTTCCACTTTAAACAAAGACTCGGAAGAAGTGATGCTAGAACTTGGTGTCTCTTTCTTTGTCTACTTTTCTGGCTCCTTTTTTAAGGCTTCTTTGTCTCTATATTTCTTGTATAAGCTAGATTTCAAGTTAGAGCTACCAAGCTCCTTGAAAGGTCCAAACTTACCCTCTAGAGTTTCCACGAGGATCATCATGTTGCAAGAGATGTCAATGGCTTGTGTTTCTTAGCTTTGAAAATATCTCCTCCTAATCATCCCTTAGATTTTTATTGTAATAATATACCATGGATAGTGTTTTGAGACTTCATTATTTAGGAGAATTCTCAGATCCTATAATTTCACAAAAAACCCTAAAGAAAACTAGTTTGATTCAATATGTATGTAAATTGCCATGTATATTCCATTGGAATAGTTCATCCCAATATATCTTCACATTTTTACAAACTCTTTGTTATATAGTGTTTTACTCAAGATTAAGATTTAATAATACTAACTTAGTGCACAAAATATTAAAATAGGTTGAGAATGAAATCAAATAATCTCAAACCAATATTACAATGCATGTATGTAGTGTCATTGTTTTGTGTTGCCACAACCTATTTTCTCATTTTTTTTTTTTTGCTAGCGTTTATTGGGTTTTTGTGATGTGGATTTTTATTTAAATTGGAATAGAGTTTTGTTATGATCCAATGCCTTAAAAATGACAAAAAAGTCAAAGAATACATTCCACTTCGAGGGGGAAACCTCATTTTACAATTTATCCAATTCAAAATACAATATGGGATGAGATAAGATGATTCTCATACTGGGTCTCCTTGGTATATATATAGGAGACAAAGGGTGCAATTATAATGAAAGGGTACAATGAAGGGTTCTATTCGATATACAGTTATAACACTATAAATGTAATAATTCAACATCTATGGATTAATAATGGGTTTTACACATAAAACGTGGCTTTGTCTAGGTATTAACATGCCCCTCCCCTTCAAACAAGTGTTTTCCTCAACACTTGAATAATCGTGGGTGCTTCTACATGAATAAATCATCTTCCCATGTTGTCTCTTCCATTGGTAGGTTCTTCTATTTGACGAGGTTCTTCGTAATTGCTTTATTTTTCAGCTGCTTAATCCCTGTTTCAAGGACTATTTATGGTTCTAGTATGATTTTCCTGTCTTCATTAATCTTTGGTAAATTAGTTTGGATTGAGATATTATTGTTGATTACCTTCTTTGAGGAAGAAACATGGAAGACTGGATGTACATGTGAAGATGGAGGCAACTCCAATTTTGTAAGCCATACTTCCAATCCTTTGCAAAACCTTGCAAGGGCCATAATATTTAGGTGCTAATTTATTGTCCTTATTTTTTTTCTTGAGGGACATCTGTTTATATGGTTGTAGTCTTAGAAATATCCAATTCCCCATTTCAAATTTCTTTTCACCGCGATGTTGATCTGTTGGTTGTTTCATCCAATTTTGTGCCATAACCAAGTTGTCCTTTAATGGTTTGAAAACCTCTTATTGGTTCCCTATGTGGTCCTCCAATGCTTGAACCTTTGTATTCCCTTTCAAGGGTGATGTAATGGATGGAGGATGATATTCATAAAGTGCTAGAAATGGGGACATTTTTGATGAAGTATGGAATGATGTGTTGTACCACCATTCTTCCAAGGGAAACCACTTGACCCGTTGTGTTTCTTTATCAGATGCAAAGAAACAAAGATATCCTTCTAGAAATTTATTCAAAATATTAGTTTTCCCATCGAATTGAGGGTGGTAAGATGATTTGTGAGCCAATTGAGTACCCAAACAAGAAACTAATTTTGCAAATATGTCTAGTGAAAATTGGATCTGTCACGTACAATAATCTTGGGGATTCCATGTAGCTTTTGAACTATTTCCATGAATGTTGTGGCTACTATACTTTCTTTAAAAGCATGAGAAAGAGAGCAAAAATGGGAATACTTCATTAGTTGATCCACTACTACCATGATGACAGTCTTTCCTTGGGATTTGGGTAAACCTACAATAAAATCCATTGAAACTTCTTCCCAATGTTGATTTGGTATAGCTAATGGTTGTAGGATAACCGACATATTGATTGTCTCTCCCTTATTATGTTGGTAGACTAGACATTTAGACATAAAATTTTGAACATCAGTTTTATACCTTCGTAGAAAAAATCGTTCTTGATCTCGTGGTACATTTTCAAGAATCCTGAATGTCCTCCTATAGAATAAGTGTGCAATTCTAGAAGACCTTCTGTTTGAGTTGGAAATTCTTACACAAATATAGACGATCAAGATACCATATCAAACCATTATTCCATACAAAATTATCTAATAAACCGGGTTCCTCTTGTAGTTGTTGAATGATATTTCATACCTCTTGATCTTGCTTCCATTCTATCCTTGTTTCTTCCACCCAATCAGATTGCAGAGTAGAAATAACACATAATGAACCTTCTGTTTCTTCTTCTTTCCTTGAAAGGGCATCTTCCACAACATTATGTTTTCCTTTTTTGTAGATAGTTTCAAAGTCATAACCTAGCATATTTGTAACCCATTTTGTTGCTCTTTTGAAGAAAATCATTGCTCCAAGAAGTACTTTAAACTTTCATGAACTTTTTTTGATTTTAAGTGTATTCCTATTAGGTAATGGTGCCATTTCTGAACTACATGTAGTATTACCAACATGTCCTTCCTTCTTTCATTAAAACTCCATCTATTCCATGGCTTAAGGCATCACACTCTACAATAAATGTTTTTTTAAAGTAAAGTGTGTCTAGGACATGAGTTGTACACATATCCTCCTTAAGTTTTAGAAAAGATTTTGATGTTGCTTGAGTCCAAGAAAATGCTTTCTTCTTTAATAATCTTGTTAGAGGTGTTGTTGTTTGACCATAGTTCTTGAAAAACTTGCGGTAATAGCTCGTGAATCCTAAGAATCCTCTAAGTTTCTTTAAGATTTTGGGAATTGGCCATTCCCTCATAGATTTAATTTTGTTAGGGTCCACTTTTATACCTTCATGAGATACAATATGAACTGTCGTAGTCTAAATGTTCTACATTTTGTCCCTTTTTCGGGTTTTTTTCTATTTATTTTTTTCTGAAATCCGATGAGGAAGTGTTGGATCTGCATATTTGAGTGGCTAAGTCTGTATAATTAGAGTACCCCAAGGGTTTTTCAACATGCTGAATCCATTTATGCATTCAAAAATGCAATTTAAACAATAGAAAATTGTAATTTCGTCTGGATTTATGTCGTCGGATTCCAACAAAAAAGACCAAAACATAGAACAGTTAGACAAGGCCATATGAACCAAATATTCCACTTCTTGAACCCTAAAGGCACACTTGGAAGGCTTTGCATAAAGTTGTTGTTCTTACAATAGTTGTAATACTCTATCGACATGTTGTACATTCTTTTCCCAATATTTGTTGTAGATTAGTATGTCATCAAAAAGTACTAACACAAATTTTCTAAGGAAGGGATTGAAAATATAATTCATCAAGATTTTAAATGTTGAAGTTGTAGTGATAAGTCCAAATGACATAACCAAAAGCTCACAATGACCTTCATGTTTTCTAAAATCTATTTTGGGAATATCTTCCTACCTCATTTTTATTTGATGATATCCTGAACGAAGATCCAACTAAGTAAATAATTTTTCTCCATGCAATTCATCTAATAATTCATCAATGAGAGGAATAGGAAACTAACATTTGATGGAAATTTTGTTGATTTGTCTATAATTTGGATGCATACACCATGAACCATCCTTTTTTGTAACCATCACCACTAGTGAAGAGAAAGAACTTTGGCTAATGTGAATGATGTTGGCTTCTAACATTTTCTGGATCATATGTTCAATTTCACTTTTTTGTGCATATGGACACTTGCAAGGCCTAATGTTAGGTGGTAGACTTGCTGGTTGTAAATGAATAGCATGATCATGATATCGAGCAGGTGGAAGACCCTTAAGCATTTCACCAAATACCTTGGAATGATTGTTGATAACTATTTGAATATCTAATGGAGTAGAGGATATAGATGTTTGAACATCAAGTGAGCACAATTGTGCATTTACACCCTTGTGTTCCTTTTTGAGTAATTTTTTCATGCTATTATATATTATCACTGTAGAGGGTTTCCCATCTTGGATACCTATAAGCTAAATTTTATTTCCATCTGAGGAAAAGATCATGGAAACATTTTGAAAATTAAGGGTCATTGTTCCCAATGATTGTAACCATTGGACCCATAATACAACATCAACACCACCCATTTGGATGGAAATCACAGGCATATCCAAAAAATACCCCCCCATGTTGAGCTTAATACTATGTAATTTCCCTAAACAATTTATGGTACCTCCATCTACAATCATTACTTGAAACTCTGTAGTGAGATATATAAAGCAATTGAGATCTTTTGTTCATTTGTAATTGATTAAATTATGGGTACTACCAGAATCAATCAATACTGTTAACTTTTTATTTTTGATGTATCCTTGTATATTGAGGGTTTGTAGAGAACCGATGTTGACCAATGCATGAAAATATATTGTTGGAGTAGTCTCTTCTAGATTTGGATCTTGTGGTGGTTATAATTCATGATATTCTTTCTCTTCATAGTCTATGTAGAATAATTTATTCTCACCGCATTTATGCCCCTTATTGTACTTGTTGTCACAATTGAAATATAGTCCATTTTCTCTTCTTTCATCCATTTGTTCCATCAAAATTATTTAATTCAATATTGGGAAAGTTGAATTTAGGACCCCCACTATAATTAACTCCACCATTAGAGTTAAATCCACTTGAAAATTGCTTATTATCGACATGTTGTTCAACATGAACACTACCTTTATTTTCATGAGTTCCTTGCATTTTGATATATCCTTTAGGGATTCTCTCATCTAGAGAATGAAACATAATGGAAGACATTGTATTTTGCAATTCCTTCATGGATTTTTGTATTTATTATTTATTTTCACCCATCTTCTTTTTCATGTCATTCTTATTTTCATCCATCTTCTTATCCATCTTATTTTCCATTTCATCCATATTTATTTTCATATTTTCATCCATATTATGTTCCATTTGTTCCATATTTCTTTTCATCTCTTCCTTATTTTCATTTGTCTTCATTTTCATGTCATTATTATTTTCATTAATCTTCTTCTCCATTTGTTCCCTATTTACAATGATCTTCTTTTCCATTTGTTCCCTATTTTCAGTGATCTTCTTTTCTATCTGCTGATAAGTCTCTTGGATTTCATCTTGAGTCATGGTTGAGCTCTCTGGAGGTTTAGTTGGTGTAGTAAATTTTGGAAGAACCTTTGGGTCCATGTGAGAAAATAACAATTCTCCTCTTTTTCCTATTTTTCACAAATTTTGAATCAACAAAAATAGATCTTCCAATTAAAAGTTATGTCGATGATAAGTTATGTACCTTTCAAACCCTTAATTACGAGTATGACTAGACGATTGAACTTTGTATTGATATATCTCTGAAATTTGAACCCTTATAAGTCTGAAATTTGGCATGTAGTACCATGATATGACTTCTTAAACTCCTGAAAGTTTCACAGTCTGAATTTTCAATGATAAAAAGTTATAGAAAAAATACCATAATGTCTTGTTTAAGACTAATTTCAAGATTAGTAACCAACCCCGACTTCCATGAGCTATATCTCACAAATTATAATGACTACAACTCTGAAACGTTTTTCACATGTAATTCACTATGTCTCCTCAAGATTCTGAAAATTTCGGAGTCAAAAACTTCATAGGAAAAAAGTTACAATGAAAATGCCAAGCTGACTCTTTTAAAACTGATTTCAGGATTAGTCATAAGCCTTGTCTTCCATGGACTATATATATGAAAGTATAGCGAAAAATAAGATGAAATTTTGATCACCTATACTGTAGGATGTCTCCTCGTTTTCCACAAAATTTTCACGTCTGAAACCTCCTAGAAAAAAAGTTATAGAGAAGACCTCAGGATGACTCCTTTAAAATTGAATTCAGGATGAGTCAAAAACCCTATCTTCCATAGGCTATATCTCCAAAAGTATGCCGACACAGAATCTGAAATTTTTACCACAAGTACCTTGATATGTATTGTAAGTGACCTATAAATTTTTCTATCTAATGTGGGCCAAAAAGAAACATATGGTAAAAATTTAAAGATGACTTGATTGAAGAAGCAAAACCCTAAGATCAATGCTCTAATACCAAATGTTATGATCAATTGCTTTTAAAATGATAAAAAGTAAATGAATACAATCTAATTTGAGGGGGAAACCTCATTTTACAATATATACAATTCATAATACAATAGTAGATGAGATAAGATGATCCTAAGACTCAGTCTCCTTGGTATATATATAGGAGACAAAGGGTACAATTATAATGAAAGGGCACAATGAAGGGTTCTAGTTGACATACAATTATAACACTATAAATGTAATAATTCAATAACTAGGGATTAATAAGGGTTTTTACACACAATATGGGGCTTTGTCTAGGTCTTAAAAAGTTTGCATCAAATACATGATGTTGAAAGCATTAAAAATGTTATATTTTTGTCTTGCAACATGTTTTCATCGAGTAGCATCGTAGTTCCATCATTTTTGTATCGTTCCCATGTTGCTAAAATTTGTTACATGTCATAAGTGTCATGTTTGCATCATGTTGTTTAAAAGTTACAATTTAAAGATAAATTTATAGTGTCTTATTAGTGGCGTAATATATTTTTGATAAAAAAACTACATGTTGTGACATTATTGTCGTATTTGCACATAATTCAGACATCACTCTTTGAGGGAGTTCCAACTAATCATTGACAAGACTACAATGTATATAACCTAATGTGAAAAACCATGGTATAAATTAGGAAATCATACATCCTCTACGTAACCCATCTCTTCTATTCAAAGTTTAGCTACATCGAAGAAGAAAAACAACACCATTCAAGATGCTAATAAGTACCTAATGTTGTGATATACCACCTAGTCTAGTTTTATGCTAAATAATTCTACCCTATCATCTTATTCGATTTTGGTGGGATCAGTAAGACCTCTAAATCCCCAAATCACATTCTTTTATTTCCCCAAGGGTTTAAGCCCACCTAAAACACAATTTTGATCCATCAATATTTCTACTCTTCCACTTCTTGTCTTGCTTATCCATTGATATTGCAATCTTTGAATTCCTTTTTGGCTACATTTAGTCTTTGTTTCTGTCCAACCATTGAAGAAGAAAACCAACCACCATTCATGTTGTTTTTAAGTACCTAGTGTTGTGATATACCACCTAGCCTAGATTTGTGCTAAAGAATTCTTCCCTATCATATTATTTGATTTTGGTGGGATTTATAGGACCTTCATATCCTCAAATAACAAACTTTTAGTTCCATAAGGATTCAATCCCACCTATAACATATTTTGATCCATCAATATCTCTAATATTCCACTTCCTGGCTGGATGAATCCATTAGTATTATAATTTCCCACTTCCTTACTGGTTGGAATTACCCTTTGCTTATGTCTGACCATGGGAGAGGGAAGAGACATATTGAGTGGTATTTTAGTTGAATTACTCTTCTTTGAAATCCTCTCAAATATTTCTCTAAGAGATGCAATATGTTTCTCTACCCTCTCTCATAGATGTCAATTTATTTGGAATTTACTTCGATTTCTCCCATCAGTTTTTTTATTCTATTATCTTTCAAGAATAAAAAGAAAGAATACACATAGTTCCTAACATAATTTTATTCCATTCCACTTAATTTGAATGCTTTAACATTTCACCGGACAATTTTTTATAAGAGGAGTTCTATGAAATAAAGATTTGCAAATCAATCAGGAAATGGATTCATTTTGCAACTTTAAAAATAGTAAAGAAAATTACTTTGGTAGGTATAAATTAAGAAGGTGAAGATATGGATGAATATGAACATGAAGGTAGTCCAACAAATGTTTTAGAATCTCTCTTTTCAGTCATCTGCTTCTCATGTTTGGAGCTTGAGCACTTTAATTTTACAAATCTACCCACTCATTTCTCCAATTTCAAATACTTGAGAACCTTGTATGTATCTTTTAATCACATGAATGGTCACATAATTGAAAATTTAGTATCAAAATCCCCACTTCTTAAAATAATGACGATCGTCATTTGTAGATGACTAACAAATTTGAATATATTGGTAGTGAATCTCAATTATTTACAACCTTTTAGTTTATATATAGATAATGACTACTACAATACTAGGTTGTAGTGTCGTTGTTTTTCATTTTTATGACCATTTTAAAGAAAAATTTATTTGTTGGTGTGCATTGGGATTTTGATACATTAATTTTCATTGAATTGATGATGCAAAAAACATGGAAAATTTGTTGTTTTTATATTATGTCTAATAGATTTGAAAGTTCTCATTTTTGCATCGTTACAATGTCACTAAAATTTGTGACACATTAGTTGCATCGTGTTTTCATTGGATTGCATCAAAGTAGCTTCATATATATAAACATATGACATTGAATTAACATCACAATATTATATTCAATTGACAATGGAGGCATGTGCAAGGGGGGGGGGTGCTTTATAGCCCTAGAGGAAATAGGGAAGTAGAGTTATATTGGAATATAGGGACCTCTTCAAACAAGAAATTCGAGGCTTATGCGGCTTTTCAAGGGCTCCAAATTGCCAAAGATCGTCAAATATCCCAGTTGAACATTGTTGGAGACTCAAAAAACACAATAAGATACTTTGTGGCAGGTTCAGAAATGAAGGATTTGGGGTTGAAGTCCCTCATTGGCCGCATCAGACTCATTCTAAACCTCTTCTCCTTTCATTTCTTTCATGTCCTTAGGGAAAATAATTTACAAGCAAATGAAATGGACAATAAGGCCATAAGACTAGCCCCCCTATCCTTATGAATAAATGGGGATGTTAATTACCCCCCCCCTCCATAATGTTTGCTTCTTCATTAGATGGTGGGACCCATAGGGGTATCATGGGCTTGGTGAACTCATGTGGTGGGGCACGTCGTGATGTGAAGACATTAAAGGTAGGTGAGGGCCATATCATCCTAACATTTTGAGTTGTTCAACAAAAATAGAAGGTCTAGAGACTTCGTGGGGGTGTGAATTTTGGGAGAAAGGTTCAATGTGTGTGGAATGAATGCCAGTGGAAGTTCATGGATTCACACCTATGGGAACGGTCAAATGCTAGGTCAATTTTCATCATTCCATATTATGGAAGGGGCCCTTAAGTACATGAATATACAAGGGATTTATTAGTCTACGTCATCTTCCACATGTCTTCGTGCATGGTTTCAATGGCAGATCACATTTGTTGTATGGAGAGGTTAATTGAGTCGAAATTGGGTGGGATATTGCACATATAGAGGGAAGGAAATCTATCCAGCCAATGGATTATGAATTTGATGGAATGCTAGAGATTGGACGGGGATGTCATGGGAATGTTGGTCGATGGATACTATTTCTTTTGTAGGATTGTATCTTTCGGGGAAAGGTTTATGCTCTATATTTATGAGTTTCCTCACAATCATGGTGGGAAGTGCCCATGATTAGCTTGCGTTGGGGGCCTCTTGATGTTGTTCAGTGATGCATTCCATATAATTTGGTGCATTTCTCTTTGGTTAGGGTTTCTCACTTCACTGAAGGTGGAAACAATGGAGGATGGAGCAAGACACAATCAACAGGAAGGGACAATGGATGAGGATGCGATGGAAGAATAACATATGCTCTAGAGTTTGTTTAATGCAATGAATTAAATAGTATCCTTCGTCATGGATACTCTAGTATAGCATCGAGACATGGTGGGACAATTGTAGGATAAAGTGGCAGTGCTGCAAATACAAGTGTAGGAGCTTAAGCTCCGGTATCCTTGGTTAGTTTTAGTTTCAGGGTCAGTGACGACTTCCTTGCGTATGCTGAATGTGGCTCCTATTCATAATCTAAATGATCCATTAGGAAACTGATCTAGATGGATATCGGTGGCCACCCACCTTTTCCAACTGGCTCAAAATAGTTTTCTGACAATTTTGGCAATTTACTACTTTTAGCAGTTTTAACTTCTGAGGCCATTTTGAGGGCCTAAATGAAGGTTTTTCAGGAGAGAGATCCTCAATGATATGAAAAGGCATGATTGAGCCCCCAAAATGAATCTCCTCGATGATACCTTTCTAATGGGCTATCACATGCCTAAAACGAAGATCGTATGCAAAATTTACGACCCCGGGAAGTTGATGTACTAACTTACCCAAACGGGGCCCACATGATTTTTGGCGCTTCATCTCCTAGGGTTAGGTTTTTGGATGTCTAGGGTTTTTGGCATTCTTGATTATTTTAAAAATGCCTTCAGAGCCTCATTGTAACCTTCTTCTTGTGAATTTGCGCTTCCGTCACATCTCTTCTCAGAGATAAGCCGCCACCATTCCAACAAGCTTGTTTCCGCTGCATTTTACAGTTTCAGCTTATTTCATTATTGAATAGAAAACCAGTTTTATTGTATCTCTATTATTTTGTGTTAAGAACCTGTTAATAATTTGTATTCATTTCATTCTTCTCATAAAATCCATATCAGTGGTATCAGAGCGGTCTTCTCCTTGTCGTCTTAATGCATGTCCCCAACGAGGTCGGAGTACAAAGAGTTGGGTCTCGAGATTATTTCTCTTGAGGAAAGAAGCTCTCGCACGCCCAAGCAACCTCCCATGGTAGGAGAAAAGAAAGATGATGGGACATGATATTATTTCAAACTGTTGATTGAGGAAGCCCTCATGCAACAGAGGAACGAGATGATGGATAGTTTCGCGCAAATCCTTCGGCGACTACGACCATGCGACGCATCTTCTTCGAATGGAGGTGCCACCCCCTTCAAGGTACAAATAAAATTTGATATTCCTATATTTGAAGGTCAGATAGATGCAGATGTTGTAGACAAGTGGTTGAATCTACTAGAAGGGTATTTTTCTGTCCATAACTTTTTGAATAAAGAAAAGATTACTTTTGCGCTCCTCAAAGCCGTTCCCCATGTCAAAGATTGGTGGGAAACTTTCTGTGAGCAAAAGGAAATAGAGGAAACCTCATTATTTTCAGTCACATCCACCTGGGAATCCTTCAGGGATGCTATTAAAGAACAATACTACCCTGTTGGAAGTTATGACGACCTGTATACCAAATGGACCACACTGCAGCAAGAAAGAGACCAAGCAGTGCCAGATTTCACAAATATCTTCCATACCTTGCGCACCAAGTTGGGTATCAAATATTCAGAGTGACATCTGGTGCTCAAGTATCGCGGTGCTTTGCATAGATACATCCATACCGAAATGGAATTTCTGTACATCTCATCCTTGGGTGTGGCTTACCGATATGCCGCCAAAATCGAGCAGAAGCTCAAACAAAAGACGCGGCAATTTGGGCCTGGGAACCCCTCACAAAAAAAGCCAAGAAAGGGCAGCCCCAACCCACTGAACAAAGGACAGAGCAAATATGGACAGTATCAGGACAACCAGTCCAAACCACAAGAAAATAAGGACACCGGAAAGACAAAGAAAGATACCAGGAAGTGGTGCGACTTCCATAAGAGCCATTGGCATAACATTGATGACTACTGCTCAAAGCAGTCGCTAGTGGCCAAAGTGAAAGCCTCTGAATCAGATGCAAATTATGAATTTGAGCCAGAACCAGAAAGGGGAAGACAAATCATTGACACGGAACCCAGTGCCACCATTGCTACCACTAAGCTCCAGCCTGGTGAACCAGATGAGCCATAAGAGGGAGAGCGCCTCTTCCATTCATAGACGTGCATAAAAGGCACCCTGCTGCACTTCATCATTGATAGAGGTAGCTAGAAGAACCTCATATCAACAAAGTTCATCAGTGGCTGGCCCTGCCAACAACACCGCACCCACAACTGTACACCATTGGATGGCTCCGCCAAGGAAGCAATCTTCGCGTCAACCAACAGTGCTGACTATCGTACGACATCAAGCCCTTCAAAGACGATGTATTGTGTGATGTTTCTCCTCTCGAAGTTTGTGATATTCTTTTGGGCCAACCTTATTTATGGAAATGTCATGCTGTATATGAGTCTAGGCCTCGTAGTGTTATTATTACTTTGAATAGGAAATTGTACAGGATACCCAAGGCAGTCCCACCTAGTGCTATTTCCTTGATCTCTGCTAAGCAATGCAGGAAGGTCAAATATCGAACGGGGAAGTTTGTCTTCTTGGTGATTCTCTCTTAGAATAAGAGAAAGATCACAACCACATCCAGGGTCTCTGCGGCTGACCTCTCCACACAACAAAAGAAAGTAGATAAGGTCGTGGAAGAATACTCAGACATCTTCTCCTCACCTACAGGGGTACCTTTGCATTGCCAGGTCAAGCACCCCATTGATCTGACCCCCGACGCACCACTACCCAATGGGCCAGTCTATCATCGCTCTTTGTTAGAGAATGAGGAGATCAAGCGACAGATCGAAGAACTGCTCCACAAGGGGCACATCTACCCCAGCTCATCACCTTGCGGGAGCCCAATCGTGCTAGTACAAAAGAAATATGGAACTTGGCGACTCTGTATTGATTACCGGGCTCTGAATAAAATCATAGTCATAAACTAGTACCCGATTCCCTGAATCGATGACCTCCTTGATCAACTCACGGGGGATAAATACTTCAGTAAGATTGATCTGAAGTTTGGCTACCACCAGGTCTCGATAGAACAAACAGATGTATGGAAGACTACCTTCAATTCAAAGGAAGGCCTTTTTGAATGGTTGGTCATGCCCTTTGGTTTGACAAATGCTCCAACCACTTTCATGAGGATGATGGACGATATCCTGTGACCATTCACCAATACTTTTGTAGTGGTGTATCTGGATGACATTCTAATTTACAGCAAGACTTGGGACAAACACTTGCAACATATTCAATAGGTTCTTCACACCCTACGACAACACAAGCTATACACCAAATTGGAAAAATTCTCCTTCGGCATGGACAAGGTCCATTACTTGGGCTACATCATTCATCAGCATGGTGTACATGTGGATCCAGCCAAGATCCAAGTCATCTGGGACTGGCCAGCCCCAACAACACTCACTGAGCTTCAAAGATTCTTGGGCCTTGCTAATTTCTACCGTAGGTTCGTGTTGGGTTTCTCCCATATTGCATGGGCCTTCAACCAAATAAACAAGGGTGGTGGTAAGGATAAATTTGCATCGGGCCGGTCCCAACAATAAGCGTTTGATGATTTGAAGTAGCGCTTGTGCTCAGCCCCAGTACTTTCACTACCAGACCTGCAACATCCTTTTGAGATCGAGATAGATGCTTCAGACTATGCTGTGGGCGCCGTTCTCACTCAACACGACCACCCCATGGCCTATCATAGTGAGACACTGTCAGATACTATCCGTAAGTACCATACTTACGAAAAAGAAATGTACTCCATTGTGTAAGCATGCCGCCAATGGAGACATTACATTCTTGGGAAGGAGATAGTCATCCACACTAATCATAAGCCACTGCAGTTCATGCAGACACAGGGAAAATTTCAGAATGACTTCCATCAAAGGTGGTCCACATACTTGCAGCAATTCCACCTCAACATCAAGTATAAAAAAGGAAGCACCAATCGTGTCGTTGATTGCCTCAACAGACCGCCAATCGCGGAACTCACCACAGTGCTAGACTCTTGTGGCCATGAGACATCTGGATGGCCCCAACTCTATGAGAGAGACCCTGACTTCGCCACCACCTACCAAATGTTGGGTGCAAACATAGTTGTCGATAATTTCCATATTAAGGATGGGTTTTTGTGTCATTTGGGCCATATCTGTGTTCCATCAAGTGAGCGAGCAAAGCTGATCTGGGAATCCTACTACAGTCAGGTGGTAGGAAACTTTGGCATTGAAAGACAATGGCGATGCTACAGAAACATTTCTACTGGCTGAAACTTCGACAGGAGGTCAACAAGTATATCAGGTCCTGCACTACCTGTGCTATTGCCAAACCGACCACTAATAAATAGGGCTTGTACACCCCTCTTCCTACTCCTGACAGGCCATGGGAATCCATCTCAATGGACTACATGTTGGGCCTCCCATCCACCAAGCAGGGAAATGACTGTGTTTTTGTGGTTGTTGATCGCTTTTCTAAGATGGCGATTTTGGTTGCCAACAAGAAGAGCATCACAGCAGAGGCCACTGCCAAGCTCTTCTTTGAACAAGTCTGGGTACATTTTGGAATCCCACAAACCGTTATTTCATATCAGGATAGTTAATTTCTCAGCACATTCTGTTCGAGCCTTTGGTCATTGCTAGACACCAGGCTCACCAAATCCACGACCTTCCACCCCCAGACAGATGGCCAAACCAAGGTTGTAAATCAAATGATTGTGCATATCCTTTGCATGTATAATTCAAAGCACCCTCGCACATGGGACAAGAGCCTTCCCTATGTCCAGCATAGCTACAACTGAGCCCTGCATAGCTCAACTGGCCACAACCCATTTCAAGTGGGGTTGGAATTCCAACCATTGGGACCCATAGATGTTGCACTTCCCCTTGCGGTCACCTTGACCGACTCATCTCCTGTTCCAACTGAAGCTGACAAAGACACCCAGTTCATTGAGCAGATCCAACACATCCACCAACAAGTTCAGGATATCCTACAGAAGTCCAATGACAAGTACAAACAGTGCCATGATCAACATAGGGTGCCGCATAAGTTTCAGGTGGGTGACAAAGTTTGGTTTCACTTGCAGAAAGAATGCCTTACAGGACCCCATAGGAAGCTTTGCCCACTCCATTATGGACCGTACACTATCACCAAGGCCGTGGGGGATAATTCTTTTGAGCTCAACATTCCTCCTTGCCTTGGTTTGCACCCAGTGTTCAACGTGGATCTCCTTCACCCTTATTTCCCACCATTATTGGACACCTCAGAAGTAGCAGAACAACTAACACCAACAAAGCTCAACCCCGACTGCCTACAATAGGAATCCAATGATCATATTTTGGAAAGACATATCAAGGGAACTCGACAACAAAGGATCCAATTTTATCGAGTCGTCAAAGCAGGGCAACTCCTGCACCAAGGCAAGTGGCTCACCCGGGGCCAAATTCAATAGAAATTTCCTCATCTGATGGGGGACCTAAATGAAATGGATACCATTGATTAATAAGGAGGGAGGATTGATCCAGATGGATATTGGTGGCCACCCACCTTTTCCAACTGGCTCAAAATAGTTTTCTGACATTTTTGACAATTTATTATTTTTAGCAGTTTTAACTTCCGGGGTCATTTTGAGGGCCTAAATGAATGTTTTTCGGGAGATATCTCCTCAATTATATCCAAGGGCATGATTGAGCCCCCAAAATGAATCTCCTCGATGATACCTTTCCAATGGGCTATCACACGTCTAAAACAAAGATCATATGCAAAAGTTACGACCCCGGGAAGTTGATGTACTAACTTACCCAAACGGGGCCCACATGACTTTTGGTGCTTCATCTCCTAGGGTTAGGTTTTTGGATGTCTAGGGTTTTTGGCATTCTTGCTTATTGTAAAAAGGCCTTCAGAGCCTCATTGTAACCTTCTTCTTGCGAATGCGCGCTTCCGTCACATCTCTTCTCAGAGATAAGCCGCCACCATTACAACAAGCTTGTTTTCGCTGCATTTTACAGTTTCAACTTATTTCGTTATTGAATAGAAAACCAGTTTTACTATATCTCCGTTATTTTTTGTTAAGCACCTATTAATAATATGTATTCATTTCATTTTGCTCATCAAATCTGGACCAGAAACCCAGTTCTAGAGGATGAGGTTGATGAGATTCCACTTGACAAGCTGCCTTCTGATTAGATATGTGTAATCTTTTTTTTTGGTATCTTTTACAATGTTTACTTTGTGCAAATATGTAGTGAATTTAGAACATGGAAAGATATGCGTTCAGATTTAGTTAGGTGGTTGAATGTTGTTGTGGAGAATCCATAATTTTGTGTTGTTCTCTAACAGTCGCTTTTTGTACTTTGCGTGCTTCGGTCACACTTTTAATGAAATAAAAATCCACCATATTTTGTGAAAAAAATATTATTTTCAATTAAAAAACTACATGTTGTGAAATTGTTGTACTTGCACACATTTTTGACATTATTCTTCCAAAGAGTTCCAAATGATCATTCACTAGAATGTAGTCTGTAGAACCTAATGTGAGGAATCATAAGGTCTCTTTGAAGGGGATGATAGAACCTTATGTGAAAAATCATAATGAGATTGTGAAGGGAGTGATATAAAACAAGAGGATGCAAATATATATTTTTTTATTTAGTCAAGCATACATCCTCCTTGAAACCCATCTTTTCTCTTCAAAGTTTAGGCTAATACACTACACCAAAAAAATAAAACCACCATTCAAGATGCTACTAAGTACCTAGTGTTGTCATATACCACCTATCATAGATTCATACCAAACAATTAATCCCTATCAACTTATTTGATTTTGATGGGTTTGATAAGACATACTCAATGACATATCTAGGAATACGGACTTCATTTTTCCTATGTTCACCTTTCTTGTCTTCACCATCACCTTTGGATTCTTCACCACCCTTCTTATAATAATCCCCTCCACCCTTTTTGTTTTCTCCATGATCCTTCTTCTCCCAACACCAACACCTTCCTTCTTTCTCACCCTAATACTTCTTGTCCCCTTCCTAATTGTCTCCATCCTTCTTATGTAAGATGAACTCCATATAATTCCTAGATGATATGCAAATATGAATCTAGTAAAGTATTGGGATTATAACATTCAACATTAAAGATAACATACAAGCACAAAAGAATGTAGTACAATACATTTTTTCTTTTACAAACAATTGTATCCACGCATAATTGTGTTGAATTTTGGGTGGAAAGGTACATGGGATACATGGATAATGTTGTTTCCATTTCTTTTCACTCTCTCTTAGGATGCAACAATGCATTTTCATTGAGAAGCAAAAAATAATGGTACTTCTTGGTGCATGCTCTGTTGTGCTTCATGCAGTAAGTTGAGTAGCTCCTCCCCGCCTTGGCTAAGTAAGGGTCCCTTTCTATTATCCCATAAAGGTGTTCAAGCACTTGTTATGTATTTTTAGGGAGGAAACATTGGCAATTATATTATCCTTGAAATTAAGAGATCAAGTATACATAATCTAATATTCTAATATATGCATGTATAGATAATTGAAGTATGTTTATTATTTTATTTTACATGCCTTCATGATGCACATCCAATAGAATTAAACATAAAATAATAAAAAAACGTCTCATATTGCAGTATACATAATCTAATATTCTAATATATGCATGTATAGATAATTGAAGTATGTTTATTATTTTATTTTACATGCCTTCATGATGCACATCCAATAGAATTAAACATAAAATAATAAAAAAACGTCTCATGATGCACATCTAATATTCTAATATATGCATGTATAGATAATTGAAGTATGTTTATTATTTTATTTTACATTCCTTCATGATGCACATCCAATAGAATTAAACATAAAATAATAAAAAAACGTCTCACCATTAACAAGTGCATGCCTAATATATTTGTAGTTGCTTTCTCCCCTAATTTGGTTTTGTAGCTTATATCCATTAAATCTAGAGGAGGATTATTGTGTGATTTGTTATTGTTGGAATCATGTGGCCTCCCTTGAGTTGTTTGGTACCCTCTTTTTAAGTTCACTATAGTAATTGATGTCTTGATATAAGCATGCCTCATCTTTTTTAGATATCAATTACACTTGTAGCTCCAAGAAGGGATTTCAGTATGAAATTGTCTAAGATCTCTCTCTTGTCAAATACATATGGCTTCTAAACGACATAGGCTACACCACTTTTCTAATTATGTGGAGGAAAATTTGGATTCTCTTCATTAAAATCCATTCTTTATTTCCCCATCCTTCTTGTCCCCTTCCTAATTGTCTCCATCCTTCTTATGTGGAAAGATCTCCATATATTTCCTAGTTTTTCTATGAAGATTATATAATGGCTAAGAGTTGTTATTATAATTAATGAATGGATGGATTGAATGTAATGATTGAAATGACCTATTGGATTTTTTGTTTTGTTTTTGGTGGACAAGAAAGGGAGCTTTGGGATTTGGAGGCCAAGCCAATAAAGTGTTTTTTTTTGTTTTGTAGTTAATATATTGTAGAGTAGAAATCATGTTAGGGATAGTTATGAAAACTCTTCTTTAGATGTGGGTTTCTATACTCAGTTGGTTCACTCCCATTATGTTATTCTTTCTATTTATTGTGGTGTTTGGATATGTTGTTGTTACTTATATAATGAACCAAAACAACTAAACCAATAGGGACCTTGGAAGAAACACATCTTTATTATACATATTAAGCACCTTCAATTTATCTAGAGATAAAAAAACCCTTCTTGTCTTCACCATCACCTTTGGATTTGATTCATCATTGACCTTGTTATCCTCATCCCCTCCTTTTCTGTTTTCTCCACAATACTTCTTCACCTCACCACCATCCTCTATTTTTGTTAATCACAGGGGTGTTATGGGTGACAACTTAACAAAATATGTAAAACTAAAAATTAATGTAATTTTTGTTGAAATGTTCTAACTATGGAAATTACAACATATGGAACAAATATAAATGTAGAACATATTGTGAAGTAGTGGGGAATGAGTCAATAATACAATTGTTTCATTCAATCAACTTATGATTACAAAGTTTCTCCATTGCATGCTTAGATCCATCTACACCTCTACTTGGAAAATTTGTTAAATGTGGTGCAAAATTAGCAGATGCAAATATGGTACAAAATTAAATGTCAACATGATTAATATACTCAATAAAATGAAAAACCTTTTCCCATTTAGCATTTTTTTATTATTGAATAGTGTTGTATTCATTAATATTATGGACTTGTAAACACAAAAGGTATTTTCTACGTTTAGTGAAAAAAGTAGTAACAATACATAAATTATGATACAAGTGAAAAATGATAAAGGAATTCCAGCCAATGTACAATACAATACTGGATTTCCAAAATTCCTTCCTCTACAAGGGATACCCGCTAGAATTATCATATTTATAAACCTTGGAGATTAAAAGAGTAATTAAGTTTTAACATCTTCATCAATTAGTATTGGTGGATGAATGGAAAAATAACTCAGTTAAAACATATCCCTCCTAGAGTAATGGATCCTCCCTAACAATGAATGGAGCCTTCCAAACCATTAAATAAAGTAGGGTAACACTAGCTGATCAAATATCAACTTAGCAATCTTGGTTTAAAGATCCTAGATATAAAACCTACATGCATAGTTTCCACATGTTTTTTTCACATTCAATATTGCATTTTTTCATTGTTTCCCAATGGGGTATCCAAAAATATCACAAATCCTACAAATAATTCACATCATGGTCAATTTGCAGTCTCGTATGTCAATCTATAATTTCTTTTGTTTTTCCCATCACCTACAAAAGCTAAAAAATGTTACACTTATTTTGACAACAAAACCTTGATACCAAGCATGTTCCCTTTCCTTTAACCAAAAAACATAGAGACTGAATTGACAGGTAAAACATTTCACCCATTAGTATCAACCATTGAAGGCATAGTTCCCAACATGATCTTGTGGATACATAATCAGATTCAATCTAGTCTTGTTTGGATTGTTTCAAGATCCATATCTTTCGGTATTTGGGGAGTCCATCCTCGGCTTAGTTTTGAGTTTTGAAACCATCCCATATCGAAGAATTATATGTCCAGGATAGCCAGTTTAACTTTTATCAAATGCAAGCACAATTTACACAAATTTCATACGTGATTCCCTTCACTGGTCACTAGGCGAGCTCCACTTGAGCCAATTCTTTCACAAAACGTAGAATGTAATTTGATGAATTTTTGAAAAATCTAGTGGATTTACCTTGTAGTGCTCACAATAAGCTATTCAATTAACTTTTGTTTTCCCAATCATGAGTTTGTATTCATAGTCTACAAATTACACAAGTGCCAAATATATGTAGTAAGAAAGTGACATATGTCCTACACAAGTATGCAAGTGGCATATATCCTACACATGTATGTAAGTGGCATATATCTCACACATGTGCCAAAGATACCATCCAAAGGGAACGTCTCATGATTTCTACACCCATTCATGGCATGTGTGCCTTAGAAATAACTTGTTTAAGGTCCAAGCCCCTGAAATTTCCCCTTGAAGCATGTTTTGGATGAGTATAAATACCCCTTATGCATCGACCTACTAAATTAGACTTATTAACCACTCTTTGGATTTAGGGCCCAAGCCCTTTATTTTCAAGCTTGAAGCATATCTTTGGCCAGGAGACTTGTTCTGGTATACCAAACCTTGTAGTCGAGCTAATATCACATTCATGAGATAAATATTCTTATTAAAGTGCTTATTTAGGCCCTAAGTAGTGTTTATGACCTAAGCCACCAAGTTCTGGCAAGGTATGGTCTTATGGGCTAGAAGACGTATTGTTGGTTCACAAAACCTTATATTCAAGCCTATATGCCACTCTCTGGAAAAATATTACTTATGGAGGTGTTATTTTGGGTTGAGGCCCATGATTTTCTTGTGAGTCCTATGCACAATGTATAAGGCCTAAGAGCCTATTTGTTTTGCATTAATCATGTCTTGGATGAAGAGACACATCTCTAGTGTGTCAATCCTATAAATTGAGTCCATATGCGACTTCTCATATCGATAATCCTTTCATAAGACCTTTGTTGTGATTATAACTAAGTTATAAAGTCTAAATCAATGGAATCTATCCTTGGTGCTTGGACCCATCACAAAAATATTGAAACCTTGAATTGGTCTCACATCCAATTCTGAGAAAAATTAGGCTGGCCATTGAATTTGTTTAGATAGATTCTCACATGATCTAAGGTCTCATGCATTGCTCATGTTAGAACACAAATCAAAATATGAAATAAAAATTTGAATATTTAATTTCTTTCTCAAAATTATTTATAACATAGATATTTCCTGATTTTTGTTGTTTTACAATAAATGTTTTCTTTAGAATTACTACATACAAACTAATAACATTTTACTGTTGTGTTTTGACAGGGCAGACCAATCCTAAACCATCAATCTTGATGCGTATCAACATCAATGATTCACAGGATTTTGGGGATATAGAGTTGCACAATGTTTAATTCATGTAGTTTTCCCATTCGTGGTTCCACTTCGGGACTTCATTCTTCAACTTTTTTTTGAAGGTTTTGTTTCGAGTTATCCTGAATCCCCGAATCCCAAAATCAATCCAACATTATATCTTTCCCTTAATGTTTTTAATATTATTATATTTCAACTTTGGGACTTCGTGCTTCAGGATTTCAAACTCAACATTTATTGAACCTTTTTCATCCCAAATTTATGGAGATCCAGAGCCTCGAAGTTCCTGAAGATTGCATTCATAAGGGAAAATACTTAGCTGACATGTCTTATGCCACTTGACATTCTTTTTACGTGGAGACACATGACACTTATTTTTGGCATTTTTGGACACATAATTTGCACGTTTCAGGATGACACATGCCACCCATGTTCTTATGACACATAATCATATGTGACGTCATCCAACCATGTCACTCCAGGATACTGTTCTTCGATATATCATATTGTTAATAGATCCCAAAAGTGTTGAATTTTCGAATTTCCAAAGTGTCAGAGATTAAAGGTTAATTAATGATTAATAAAGCTTAATTAAGGGTAAGTAATCACTTTGCAACTCCAGACTTCGGGATAAGTTTAACATACCCTATTCAAAATCCATGAATTCTCGAAGAGTCAGAGTACTTATTCTCGCTAATCAGGATTGTTAATGATAATTAAACATGATTAGAGTAAGATATTTGTGTAAAATTTACTGCCGTTAGGTAATAAATTCACCATCTTTCTAACATTATGACCCTATCATTCAAATGTAAAGAATTAAATGTAGAATTGATGGTGTGTTTAATTATGATTTGATAAAAGATTTGAATTCTACTTCATCTCCGTATTTGCATTCAAAAGCATTATTTTTTCCTATAGGAGATAATATTGTCAACGAGAAGTCATGGCGCCTCGTAGGGGAGCCAAAAATCAGGTCCTAGACCAGTCTACAGAGGAGTTGAACCCAAATTCTGATCTTTATTCAGATACTACAACTCATTTAACATGTAGCATCAATTCATGGGCGCAAGTTTATGAAATTCTCTAGGAAGAGAAATCCATTGTTTCTGATGATGGAAGTGAGGAGGAATATGTTCTAACAATAAACAAACTCAAGGAGGTCACCAAGTCGGAACTACATAAGGTTGTAACACAACCAAAGTTATTTCCCTATATACACGATACACTGGGCTCTGGAGCATGTGGATATACCAACCATGACCATATACATCCATCAAAGAACTATTGTCAACTCTTTTCAACCTAAATATATCCAAGTAATGTTTAATTTGTCCAGTAATCCGAAATATGTTTACAATGCGGAATTTGTGAAGAATTTTGAGAAAGAAGAATGTGTAGATTATGATAGAAGCGTCCATGATATAATTAAAACTTGGTGGGGAAATGAAAATAAATTCAAAGTAGATAGTCATGGTATATAATCCACAAATTCTTATGATGCGCATATTATATACATAACTATGATGCTCTGTAGGTTGTATGGAAAGAAAAACCCTGCACATTTCATAGTGGATTCGGTCCCATTTATTCATGAAGTTGCAGAAGGTTTCACTTTTAATTGGGGAAAGTCGTGTTGATTAAGGTTGGTTGTCATTGATGTCAACCCTTGAAGAAAGCCCCGTAGCACAAAGGTTTGGGTAATGGAACCAATATTGTTTGATGTAAACATGACTCATTATTGTTTTGTCATGGTTGATAAGAAGTAAATATGGATGAACTCCAAAGTGGTCCCCTTATGGTGAAATCCCTCACGGGAAGATGCTTTGCAGAGTAAGAGAACCCATTATTAATTGTGGAATAATGAGATGAAGGACAATTAATTTGTTAGGGAAACTATCCTAGATGGATAGTGCTTTTCATTCCATTTCTGGTGGTATGTAGGACGTCACATAACTCCTCACGGTTAGAGAGTTATGACCATGTGAAGTTGGAGAACCCAGGTTTGGGTAATGGACCCAAGTTTGTTTGATGGATAACAAGATGATTTTGTCTATATTTGAAGGAAATACTATTCTATATGGATATTACATTTCATTCCATTTCTGTTGGTATGTGGAATGTCACATAACTCCTCACGGTTTGAGAGTTATGGCCTTACGAAGTTGGAGGACCCTCATATGTCATCTAGAAGCCCCAAAAGGTCAAAGTAGTCAAAGTGGTTTAAGAGATTTTAAAAGGTAAATGCTAAAGAGAAGTGATGAGTGTATTATAATTCAAAGTGAATACAAAATAAATTTAATGGATAAATTAGAAGTGGGTTAACCCTAAAATAAGGAAAGTGGGCCAAGTGACCTAGAAGATGTTTTTAAGGAAGCTACTTGGAGAGTATAAATAAGAGGCAAAGATCTCTCATTTTAATTAAACTTGAGAATATTGAATATCTATAGGTGTCTGAGGTAACCAAGGATATATAAGCCAAAATTTTGAGGGAATATGAAGAAAGGAAGTCCGAAATGCAAGGAAGGATAAATTCTTTTGATGGTGCTTTCTAAGGTATGTTATTTATAGGTCATATCACCATTTTTGCTATAACTTTGTTTCTATAATGATTCATACTGATAAATTTATATTCAATTGAAAAAACATACCCAAGTATATGTGGTAAAAAATTCATCTTGTGGGTCGTTGTATTTTGGGAGTTACACTCTGTGGAAAATAGGGTTTGTGGCTAGTCCTGAAACTAGTCAAAAACAAGTGTTTTGGGTAAAAACGTCATAAATTATTCATAACAGATCCAAATTCAGCGAGAAAAAATGTGTTGGTTAGGGTACATTCTTTAGTATTTTTTATAATAGTTTCAAATCAATTCAACGAATATTTCGTGCGGGACACACTCTATAAGGTTGCTCTCTAGAATAAGCCAAAATTCATCAAGGTATGCCATTTTTGATATAACTCCTTTTATGAGAGGTTCCAAGTAGTGACACTTGAAGGAATTGCATAAAACACACTAAATAACATTGTGTATCAGTTTATGATATTTATACATTACAGGTTCAAAGTTATGATTACTTCAAGTTAGGGTTGTTGGCTAATCCAAAACTAGGCATGTGAGACTAAAGAAAAGTTTGATGAAAATGCTAGTCTCTTGTTGTTAAAGTTAAGGAAGGTTTGGAGGAATGTGATCATATACACCAAGTCTATTACAGAGCTACAAATCAGATTTGGATGATGAAATTGATGAGGGCTTTTGGTTGAGGTACATGTTGAGTACATGGTTGAGACAAGTAGTTGATGAGTTGGCACATACATGAGGTGTATATTTGATGATGTTGGTACATATTGATGAGTCATAGTTGATGAGTAGTTGAAACATGATTGGTACATACTTGGTACATGGTTGGATGCACTTGTTTATGGTACAGGTTGATTACAGGTTGTTTGGTACATCTTGGTGCATGGTTGATGCACTTGTTTATGGTACAGGTTGATTACAGGCTGAGGTACAAGTTGATGCATGGTTCATATTTATTGGTATAGGTTTACAGTGGTATATCTCACAGTGATAGCGTGACAGTGGTTCCATCATTCTACTTCTACTTCAGGGTGGCAGGACGGGGCAAGGACATGTGGTTGTAGCCACCTTCTGGTTGTAGCCGGAGAACATAGGGGGTTGTACCCTCCTTCTGGTTGTAGCTAGAGAATTGGGGAGTTGGAGCTTCCCTCAGGTTGTAGCTTGAGAAACTAGGGGGCTGGAGCCTCCTTCCAGTTGCAGCTGGAAAACAAAGGAAGTTGGTGCTTCCAATGAATGTAATTCTTCAAGACATATAAGAAAAATCATTCCGTGGTTTTCTCACGATTTGGGTTTCCACGTAAAACATTGGTGTACTGTGTATGTGTTTGATTACTTATTTCTTACTGCTCATTATTGGATAATAATTCTACATTGATATAACATTTGAAGAAATATGATTATAATTACACTATTACTGATTCACCCCCTCTCTTAGTAATCCAACAAGTTGTTGTCTGATAGTTTGGTCAAACAAATAGAGATTTATACAAGTTATAAGTTTAAAGGTGAACCAACTCCCTTTTATATGTCAACATATCTTATGGATTCTATATGTTAAAAAACCCCTTTCCCATTGATGAATTGGAGTTGGACTCCAAAAAATTCCAAGCCAATACACATCTATCATTCTAAAATTTGGGAGGAAAATGAAAAACGATATTTTTTTATGAAATTTTCCATAATGTTATCATCCCAATTCATGAATTTCTATATGTAAACCCTCCTCCTAGGATATTTGAGAAGATTATAGGAAATTTAGGTGCAATTGTAGACTGGTATATTGCAGAGAGTTTTTCATATATAAGAGTTTATGGTTGTTTCACATCTTCTCATGATTTACCGAAATTTCTACCAGATAGACTCATTTGTAGGGAAGTGGCATACCGGGCAATTTTTGTAGGCATAACTAAAGAATTAAAGGCAACACTGAAGATGGTGTGGGCAACTTATCCCATATAGGTTGATGAATATTCCTTGCTAGATTTTGGACATGCTAAGGTTGAAGCTTCAACCTTAGAATATATTGCATTGTCTTCCATTGAATTCAAAAATCATGATCCACGTAAAGTGGTTGAAAATCATTTGGCTCAGTTCAACATGGAAAAGTACTTTCATGAAGATTCACCATTTGATGATATTTTCAAAGGAGCGAAGTCATATGATGAAGTTCTATCCAAAATCCAAACTCTCTCTAACAAAGAACAATAATATATTATCAATTTTCAAAAGCACATGAGAAGTTGTATACCAAATATTTTACAAGTAAAGAAAAGTTTTACCCATAATGGTGATCTGGTTTCAGAGGTGATACCATATTCCTGTTGATTAAGGTTGGTTGTCATTGATGTCAACCCTTGAAGAAAGACCCGTAGCACAAAGGTTTGGGTAATGGACCCAATAGTGTTTGATGTAAATATGACTCATTATTGTTTTTTCATGGTTGATAAGAAGTAAATATGGATGAACTCCAAAGTGGTCCCCTTATGGTGAAAGCCCTCACGGGAAGACGCTTTGTGGAGTAAGAGAACCCATGCTTAATTGTGGAATAATGAGATGAAGGAAAGTGAATTTGTCAGGGAAAATATCCTAGATGGATAGTTCTTGTCATTTCATTTCCGGTGGTATGTGTAATGTCACATAATTCCTCACGGTTAGAGAGTTATGGCCATGAGAAGTTGGAGACCCCAGGTTTGGGTAATGGACCCAAGTTTGTTTGATGGGTAATGGTATGAGTTATGATATATTTTTAGATAATACTATTCTATATGGATAGTACATGTCATGCCATTTTTAGTGGTATGTAG
>JASDQU010104832.1:85685-118957 GCA_032191745.1 Picea mariana | reverse complement strand
GAAGAACCTCCATGTATAGTTATTGAATTAATAGGAAGAGTCCTGATTCAATTCCATGGACGTGTTTGATCTCTGTGTGTTGCTGATACTATGCTTGTGCATGTTTTCTTCTTTCTATGCTTATCTGTTATATGCTACTTATGTGATTTCATATCAGGTTCGAAACCTGAGAGAATGAGTTTCAATTGTTTCTCTGCTTAGGCCAGGAGATTCCTGCATAGAGTGCAGTGGAATACCTCCGCATAGAGTGCGTCGAGGAGGCTAAGTAGTTGAACCTTTGTTCTCACTTCGTCCAGAGTTGGATTGAGTTGTTCGAGCCGTGCAGGTGAGTGCAGGTCGAATTCGAGTCTCAGTAGCAAGTCTGAGAAGGGGAAAGTTGTGACTGTTGCGGCGTGAAGCGCACAAGACCCGGAAGACTTAAACACTTTTGGAAGGGGTTGAAGACCCAGTGCAAGGAGAGGGTTCGAGAGATCCCTGAGGAAGTTCGAGTTGACAAAAGCTCAGGAGGGATAGCCCTTTTGTTCTGTTGTGCAGGAAAAAGGTGGCGAACGGAGGATTCTCCAGAGGAAGAGAATCGGCGACTTGAATTTGTTGAGAAGGCTCGCGAAGTCCCATGGATCATTGGATCTGGGAGAAGGAGCGAGGAAGTTAATCCCTTAGGCGCAGAAAGAATTATTTGCCATTGCATATCGGCGAATTGGGGTTGGCGAGTGATAGAAACGCATGCACGTCGAAATTGCGGGGTGCGATTTCTCGATCTGATTGGGACCGTCGATCCGAGCGCAGACAGGTGGCATCAGATCCCGAGGAGTCAGGGTTAGACACTTCGGCGTTTGCGAAGTCAGAAGGAGTGCAGAGAGATAGCGAAGTCCCGAGTTGCGACGAACCCACGGAGGCTGGGTGGAGTTAACACGTGGTCTCGACACTTCGACACTCAGGGATTTGAAGTATAAGCACTCGGCATTGCGAGTGGCGATATCCCAAGGTTGACCGTTGACCATCGGGACTCAAAGTCTCGGCGTTTGATCGCATGGGATAGTGTTGCAAGACCCGCAATATCGCGAGATCCGATCTCCCGATATCCGAAAGGGAGATCGCCGAAGGAGTAGTACTGTGGGTAAAGAACTCCTGAAGGAGTTGGAAGAGCATTGACTCTTCGGGTCGTCAGAGTGGTATCAGAAGATCCTGGAGGAGCGACCGTCCACTGAGGGACAGGTTGCGTCAGGAATGAAGAAGGATGTGGCTAATTACATTGTTAGGTGCATGGAATTACAAAGAGTGAAGGATGATCATAGACACCCAACAGGTTTTCTACAACCATTACCAATCCCACAGTGGAAATGGGAAGTGGTAACCATTGATTTTATCATTAAATTGTTCAGGACAATAAGGCAACATGATTTAGTAATGGCACTGGTGGATAAATTGACAAAGGATTCTCATGTTATTATAGTGAAATTAAGTCATAAAGCAACTAATATTGTAGATACTTACATGAAGGAAATTGCCAGGTTGCATGGAGTACCTTAAGAAATTGTTTCAAATAGAAATCCAAATTTTACTTCAAAATCTTAAAGAGGATTATTTAAAGGATTTAGTACAAATCTAAATTTTAGCACATAATATCAACCACATACATATGGGTAGATAGAGAGGGGAAATCAAGTGATTGAAGACATGCCAATAATGTATGTGATGGTTAAGCCATCCAAGTGGGAGGATTACTTTCATTTGGTTGAGTTTGCCTACAACAATGGGTATCAAGATTCATTAAAAATGATCCCATTTGAAGCTCTATATGAAAGAAAATGTAATACTCTAGTGAGTTGGGATAACCTAGCAGATAGAGTAGTAATTGGGCCAAAACATTTCAAGGACATGGAAGAGAAGATGGTTTAAACTAAGAAGAATCCGAAAGAAGCACAATATATAAAAAAGAGTTATACAAATAAGAGAAAGACAAATAGATAGTTTAAAGTGGGAGAGCATGTATTTTTGAAAGTGAATCCCTAGGAAAGCTCATTGAAATTGGGTAAATGTACCAATCTAGAAGCTATATTCTATGGTCCATTTGAAATATTGGATAGAATAAGACTAGTTGTGCACATGCTTGCATTACCTACTTCCATGAATGTACATAATGTATTTCATGTATCTTTGTTGAAAAAGTATGTGCACGATCCTAACCACGTCATTGATTGGACTTTGATTCAGGTGGAGCTAGAAAGATACTTTTAGTTACATCCAATGCATATATTGGTGCTTTGGAACAAATCCATAGGGAAGGTAAAGTTCCATTGGACATGCTACAGCCCTAAATAAGTGACATGGGAGATGGAAGATGCAATGTAGGAGGCATATCTACATTTATTTTTTTATTTTTTGATGAAAATTCTATATATATGTACACCTGCATGGTGATATGCACTAAGTATAGTGTCAAAATAATGGGGATGGGAATGTAATACCCTAGTCTTGATCCCCATGAATTAGAAATCTATATTTTTTGTTTATATGATGAAAGGGTCAGAGAACCCAACAATGTAAGAGAATTGAATATTAATAATAAAAATTCATCATTGGCTGCATCTTGATAAGGAGAGAGTCATAGGGGGATATGATTCCATGAGAGAGGGGGATAAAGGGGCTAAGCTAAATTATAGTGTTTATTAAACCACATCTTGGATTTAATTAGGAAAGTGGTTACACGAGATTTTTGGGGAAGCCGTGTGGTGCATTATTGGATGCAATTATATAAACCATGATTTTGGTTGTTGGGGGGTTCCTCATTCATTCTTTCTCATTATTGTTCTTGGTTTTGACTAGGGAACAAATTTTTGGAGGTAGATATCCATTGCTAGTTAGTTGTAGGTTTCTACTAATTATTCCAGTAAGAAAATAATGCCTATGTGAATGAGAATGATGACAGTTGATTAAACATTGTCCACAAGTGAGAGTCCCTAGAGATTCCAACATTGATATTTCTTGGTCAGTAGAACTAGAGCCCTGGAAAGATGTGCAATACCCTAAGGGACTACATTGTAAAGAAGGGGGTTATTTTCTTTGGGTCATGCAAGCTAAGGGGGAAAGAAAGTTGGTAAGTTGGGAATTGTTGTGTTGTTGAGAAAATTGTGAGAGATTGATAGTTGAATTGGTGTGTGAAACATAGAGTTGGCTGAGGCACCCAACCTTGTGGATTCATAGCCTCATCTAGGGGGTGGCCTATTGTAGAGAGTTAACATGAAATAGAGCCTAAGGTTGGGTGGAATTTCCAACATCTGTAGCCAATTAGTGAAGTTTTTCTTTAAAGATAATTTCTTTCTGTTTCATATATTTCCTTTGTATTAATTTGTGCTTATTCATTGTTTATTGTTGAGTGAATATTGTAATGTTGTGTATGTTAATGAGAAGTTTTCATTTGCATATATACACATTTTCTTACATGTATTCATGGTCTCTTGATAGGAAGATTTCTTGATTTAATTAACAATGGTATCATAAGTTAAAAAAATTCCCAAGAACACAATTTTTTGAGGTACGTGGGCATGGGGTATGTTACACTTGTTGAATTTGCAATTCATCAATGTTGGTATTGTATATTTGAATTTATAATTTATTTATTTCTTTTCATAACCATAGTATTTGTTACTAAATTTATATGTTGAAATTGAGATATTTATGAACCTGGTATATAAATTTTCTTGAAAATTTATATTTTTATTTAATTTGAAAAACGAGTTCCATCTCACTTATCTATTAATCACTTTCCATAAAATATACCTTTCCTAGAGAAAACATCATTTTTAGAAATTGTTTTCTCTATTTTTTTATTTTTTTATCCTTGAAGATGGTTAAATGGGAATATCACGTCTTTTGTGAATGTGAATGCATGTTTAATTTGATTAATTTCTACAATTTACTTATTTAATTTTATCAATTAGTCTTTTCAAGTCTTGCATTTGAGAACACTCAGAGTTATTCAATTTATTTGAAGAAATTTTCAAATATCAAAACCAACACCTTTGAGGGTTACCCCCTCTAGCTACTGGAATTTTTCAACTAACCTAAAGTGGGGAGGATATTTTCCTCCATAGGGTGCCTTGGAATTGTTCCCTCACTAGGAGAAACCTAAGGAGAAACAAGGTCAACTAGGGGAATTCCTCATGAATATATATTAGCGGAAAATCTTGAAGATCGACAGGAAAGTAGATATTATGTTGATCGTATAGACAATTGTTTTGAAGATAATGATCTATTATTGGATCTTTATGTTTTTTACACATATATTTTTAATAATTCCCATCTAAAGGAAGATTTTCAATATTGTTTTGTAACTATCCATTTATCTTTTGATTTTGGAAATGAAACACAAAGTGAAAGTGTGTTAGGTCATGTAAATATTGAAGATATATATTTTTCCAAAATGTGTCAACTCAAACTCACCAATTACAAATCTATTTAGATTGAGAGGAGGAAAATTTTCAAACGTTAGTTCATAAAGGAAACATTCATGGAGCTAACTCATCTAAAAAAATCCTTTTCTTAACCACAAATTACAATGTGAGGATCAAGAGTTAAATGAATTATAAGTTGTTTATAATATCCCTATATCTGATGATAATATTTCTTTATCAAAAGTGGGCTTGTGTAGGGATTGATCATTCATTTATCATATGCAAGTTAGGATTATCAATCACCCAGAACATAATTTGATTGTAAAGGGAGAGGATCATACTTTACACAAATGATTTCTAGATCACCAAAAAGAAATAATAACACACTTACAAACCATCGTCATGTAAAACAAAGGAAATAATGATGAAGATAGAGAATCACTTTCAACAAGCATTAAATTTTAGAATTTCAAATCAATTATCACGAGCATGAATGGAACTTACCTTTTGATTCCTTTCAAGATCTCCATATCAATCATGATCATTTTCAGGACATTGTTGGAACTTGGTTGGAGTCATGTTTTTCTTAACATTTTTTACAAAGTGCCCACTATTCTTGGTTATGAATTACTTTTCCAATATTGAAATTCTTCCAATATTTCATTATAAAACGTTTCAACTATTGAAACATTCGTAAATATATTATTTTATTTTAGGTTTTACAATACTTCACTACCTATATTATTTTATTTTAGGTTTTACAATACTTCACTACCTTCATTGGAATTATTATTTCACCTAGCATATGTAATAAAACAATTAGTATAGGTTAGGATAGGGTAGCCTAGCTAGCATTGTTTCTTTTATACTATTTTATTTTTGATATCTAATTTTAGTTTTACTTTGTGAATAAATTTCCTTTGGATGAACCTAAAGGCTATAAACTTCATGAATTAATTTCATTAATTCACATTTCTCTGAGGTGTTATCTTGCTGGTATTTCCTCATATCATTTTTACTTTCATTAATTCACATTTCTCTAAGGTGTTATTTTGTTGGTATTTCCTCATATCATTTTTACTTTGCATGCTTTCTTTCTTGCTTGATTGAATTGTTTGTAGTTTCCCTGAGTGGTGAATGGTAGTGGTGAATGGTAGGGCCTTGTAAAGGCATGCACACTTGATAATTCTTGAAATATTTCCTTTTAGTTCTCAGTCATGTCCCAAAACCAGAAGTTATGAATAAATATTCCATGCTACCTGAAAGTTAACAATAGTGATAGAATTGGGACTTACCCAAGTAACTAAACTTCAAAAGATATTGAAAGTTCAGTTAAGTGGTGATTCAACCAAATCAAGAATATTATCCATTCAGATTAAAGGGTCACACCATGTGAAGGGTTTTTYAGTTAGACATCCAAGGTTTTGAATCTTTCAGGGCATAGTTTTATTCAGGSATGTTAAAGGATATGGTTTAATTGTAATTACTTAGAGATTCATAGATTCACCTAGTATGTCTCCTTTTGTTGATTACTTGTTGATGCTTAGATTGTTCAATAATTATGAAAATACAATTTGAAATATATAAAAAGTATATTCATAAAGAAAGGTTCTTGAGAAAATGAACAGGAACTTATTCAAAATAGAAATATGACATATTTACAATATTATATAGAAACAAAGAAAATATCATGTAAGATTGACACATTCCTCACATCCATCACAACATAAGAAAGATTTGGTCACATTCATAAGACAGAAAGATATATGTACACAATGTAGAGAAAGTTAAATGAGTATTCACATTCAAAACTAAAAGAGAATAATAATAATAATAATAATCTATTTTTAAGGTCACGGCCAAGCCACACCAAATTGGTGTATGAGACCCCCTTGTTTGTGGGACAAGGGACCCCCCTCCACCCAACGATTTGACTGGTAAATTATAAGGAGGTATACATACCCTACCCCCCTCTGTATATGAACTTGTGACCTCTTAAGAGGAAACACATGTTCTTAACCATTAGGCGCACTCAGGTTGTATAAAATAAAAAGGGGGGAAGGTGCAACACTAGGACTTTTCGGGAGGTCACCAATCCCAGTACTAATCTATCCCAAGCGTGCTTAACTATGGAGTTATGATGGGATCCAGTGCATTAGCGCTGGTATGATCGCACCCAAAAATGATAGGCACACTCCAAAAATCTCATACTTATAAATTCAAAATCTAAGAAATCATTAAAGTTATGCCCTAGGATAGTTCTTTGGGGAGTTCAAAAATAATTGTTTGGTTTTACAATAAAATTAAAATGAAAGCATTAGTCCAAATGGACAGGGATGGGGTTCCCATGGACCTTTAAAATATAGCCCTTGACCTAGAATAAAAAGAGAAATATTGAGCTTGATCCTAGTCTTGTTTCTAAGCGAGAAGAAGAGAAGATGAGGAACTGTGAAAAATGATTGCTTGACTTACTGTGATGGAATATCGCCCTCTTCATCTATTGGTTGGGATGTATTTTATAATTTCCTTTTCTATAAATACCCAACTTATTGCAACTGCTTCTTGTTGATCTGATTCAGTTATTTATTTTTTTTGTAATTTAGGTAGCATATTGATTCCTGGTCAAAAATACAAATGTTTGAAAGTTAACTAACTACCTAGAATTGGTGCCCTATTGGGAAACCACCTCTTCCAGGCGTCCAAAATAAAAAAAGGGGTAACGATGCCCATTCAGGAAACCACCATTGTTCGAAGTCCAGTCCATAGATATAACCTTATCTACGTGGCCACGCAGGGCCAGATGTCAAGTGCATGAGGGAAAGAATTCTACTATGCCACGCAGGGCCAAAATAATGACAGTAAGAGAGAAAAAACATGGGAATGCATTAGTAACCTAGACCTAGATGCGGCCTGACGTAGACCTGCACTGCCTATGCTTTCCCTTTCCCTCGTTCTGCCATGGATCTTCGAAGGTATTGCAGAAACTCCATCACATTATCCATTCGACACCACTGGTCATCTTCCCTTATCTTTACTTTGTGCATGGCCATTTTTATGTCCTCTAGATCCCTTTTTGTGATGCTCAGAGTGGTCAAGAGCTCAACTTGCTCATCATCCCTGTTGTTAAAAGGAGAAAGGTGGTGGGAGAGCAGAGAGCAGAGAGGATGAAGAGGAGCCCAGGAGAGGGGAGGAATGTGAAACTGTGGGGGAGGGATGATGGGGGGGTGGTGAAAAGAAGGGACGTCGAGGGGGTGAGGGGGGAGGTGGCACATAGCCAATCGAATTTCCCATGAGATCAAACCAATCGACCCTATAGCCATAGGGGTTCGAGAGGGGGGAGAGGCCAGTAACTAGATCCATGACTAGTTTAGAAGGAGAAGGGATGACTAAATGGGTAAGAGGAGGGGGAAAACCTTCTTCAGGTGGGTGAACATCCATGGGAACCAATGGAGGGGGAGAAGCTGAATTACAGTGGGGGAAAACAACTTGAGAAGGGCTTCGGGCCTCGCGCAACTGAACAAAGGGAGGTGGTTTCCTTCCCCAGGCTTGGTACTAGGATGCTCCATGCCTTAGTCTGCCCCTAGGTCGTGGCATGAAGGAGGGGAGGGTTCTCACTAGAGAGCTCCAGAATGGTGAGTATGCACCAGAGAGCTCCAAAACACCAATGGAGGAATCACACTAGAGCTGTAGAGCAGAGCGGAGAATGGAATGAGACCCATGGAGGTCACTTCGATAGAAATGAGCCAGTGAAGTTGACAAGGGGGAAGATATCATGGCTGGTTGGAGCTGAGGTGACCAGGAGGGCTCATCGTGCACTGCCATGAATACTTGTAGGTTTTGAATTGTGTGAGCTACATGGTTAGTGTGTGCGAGGAAAGGTGACAGCGGATCATTTTCATGCTAGCGAGGGTGTGAGGGCAGATGTGACATTATAATGCCACCTGTTTCCATGTGGCCTGGCCATGTGGCCCTAGACTATGTTGTATCCATAATTTCATTTGGGAACCCCATCTGGGGGCTAATTCAGTTATTTTAATCAAAGTGTTTTTAACCAATTTTTGATATATTCTCTCATTGGTGCCATGGTTACTTCTTGTCTCACTTTAATATCAAATAATGAATTTTCCATATCTTTAAAATACATAGAGAGTTGATGAAGGGTATCCTCAATATCATCATTTCTATTCACATAATGAACCAACCAAGTCTCTACCTTTGTCTATGAATATTCGACTAGGTTGTTGAAATTTTTCGCTAATGCAATCTTTGACAAGTCCAACTTTTCTTCGATTTGTTCCTTTGAAAATAGTATTGAATTCATAATTAAGTGTCGGTCCTCCACATATTCATTCAATCCATTTAGTTCTAATTCAATCAAATTTAAATACAATTCACCTCTTTTTACACTTATGACATCACACTTAATGAGCATTTCTTTTAAACTTTTTATCCTCTTTAACCAACATGCCTTTAATTGTTTTATATGGATTGTTGAAGGAAAACCCTCTTCTTTTCTATGGAATTCACTAAGACCTAAAACCTTTGCAAAAAAAGTAGAAATGGCTCCTTTGTAAAATTATTCATCGTTTTCAAGGTCTGCTGGAAGATACTATCTGAAATTTTCCATTCTTGATCATAGAGAAACAAATCTTGTTTCCAACTCCCGAGTTTCAAGAATCAGGGACATTCTCTTTTGGATGTTTTCACAAACATGTATCCTAATAGAATAAATAAAAATTGATTTTCCTTTTAATATTGATCTTGATACTGGTCTTCCTTCAAGCGTTCTCAAGGGTTGTATGGTGGTGATAGGATTAGCAAACAATGGTGGGGACATTGGGGAATTTTCTAATTCTCTTACTCTATATTTTAAAATAGCATTTTCATTCTCTATGTCTCCAATTGAATTTTTTAAATCTTCTCGTGTGGCCTCATGTAATTCTACGACATTTGAGGGTGGAACCCCTTTAAAGTCAAATTTTGACTTCCATTTTTCTTGAATCATCTTATTTTTTTCATTGACCTTTTCAATAACTATCTTTCTTTATTTTTTATTAAATGTGGCACGATGCATGGTCAGAGACTCCTCTTCAAATATGATTGGCTCTTGAGTGGAAAATTATTTTGAAATCATTCTGCTTTCTTCTAGCCTTTGTTCTTCACCTACAAATTCAATTTCTTCAATATTTACATTGACTTCGATGTCTTCCAAAAAAATTTCATCTCCAAATATATCTCCACTTTCTCCCTCTTTATTTGTGCCTCTTTTCCTATTACTAGTAATCAGAATTTTGTGTGGATTTTATATATTTCCCTTAGGAGGGTTTTGTTCTCCTCCATCATCAGAATTATCCATCAAGGTATTTATTTGTTCTTGAACTAAATTATGGAGTTTTCCTTTAGGTAGGATGCTTTTTTAAGAAACATTTGGGGACCGTGAAATTATCTCATTCACAATTCTTCCTCATTGTCTATGTTGATTAGTTGTACAGATGACTGTCTCAATATCTTCTTGCAATTTCTCCACTAGTAACTCTTAAGGGTTTTGACTACCACCTTCTTCTCGAAATAAGATTTTTTTTTAAATGATACACTATATCCTACAGGTGTCATGTGTGTCATAAATAATTGGCTAGGATAAAAACCCTTGATTGCATTTTCTTTCTTGAGATTGAATAAATCAAACTAATTTGATATTTCATCAATATGGGTAATTCTTTTTACAGTTATCTCCCCAATTTTCCAAGGTAATGGGATGACCTATTTTTTCCTTTTCTCATTAAAGAAGTGAGACAAACGTTTATACTACTTACATATATCAACTATAAATATTTTATCAAAAACATAATATGGTAAATATGAAGGTTTCTCATGCGAACAGTAGAGTCTGATAACATTGAAATTTTCCATGGCTTCAAAACTTCATTTCTTGTCTAAGAAATATGTAGCTTCTAGGGATAATATTGATGTATTAGTCCATGAATTACCTTTTTTAAAGATGAGATAAAAGAATTGTTCACTTCATAGAAGTGATATGTGGCTTTTTGTTTCCAAAGTGCGGGGTACCACATTTTCACAGGGTCAAATTTACAGTTGAACTTTTCATCCAAGGGAAGGCCATTGAAGACATGACAATAGTTCACAATGAAAATCAAATATGAGGAAATATAAAACAATTTATTCTTTCTAAAATTTCCCAACTAAAAATATAACTCACTTGAAATAATCATGGCCCATTCGAAGATGGCATTATGATGAATTGAGAAATGAAGTATGTACATAGCAAGTTTAGGAAAAATATCCATATATTTGTGTCCAGTAATTTTGGTGGAAAACCATGCCATTTATCGATATGGGTTATTTAGTGAACTTACTTGAATGTTTGAGAGATCTTAAGGAAAAATTGTTGGGTCTTCAAGGTAGTCTTACAGAAGTTTGAATATTCCTTTATTCGTCTTCAAGAATTCCTGAAATTCACCGCTTTTGAAAATCATCATTGGATTAGGGAACCTGGAAATCCTTTTAAAAATTCAGGGAGATAAAGAGATGTGTGATTCTCCTTGTAATTGAATTATTCTCCATTCCTTGTCAAACTTGTTGATACACCATGAAATTAATTCTTTGAAATCATAATCTTCTAGAACACAACTTGCCGATGCAATTCCTGATATCCAAATCCTTTTTGAATTATTTTCCAAGGGTGGTAATGTAGAATAGCACCTATATCCTTGTGACCATTGAAACCCTTGGTCTTCTTGTCCTAAAATATTGATACTATCCCTGTAGAACTACTCCTTTCTCCAAGTTGTCATACTTAGCCAAGGTGACAGACTTAATGAATAGCTATTTTCAAATTGGTATTATTGAAATACACTTATTTACTTTAACGCATTCCATATCTCTTAATTATAATATTTTAAATTCCAATTGGTATTATCATTTATGGGAAGTTGTCTCGAGAAACTCATCATAAATTAACAATATTAACACCTATAAAGGTGGTATTCATTTTCGAAAAGTATAATTTAATGCATGTTGGGAAACATGATATGACAAGACATAAGGTGTCATGAGGTGATGGATGATTGGAGGAGTGGTCGATTGGGACAAGCAGGATGACTAAAGGATCGAGACAAGCGATCAATAGGATGAGTAGGAAAATGAAAAATTGGAACAACTGAATGGCAGGATGACATGGTAAGGGGAGGATCAGGAGAGCGGATGAGTGGGACAACATGGTAGTGGGGAATCAGGATGATCGGGGTAGTACTCCACACCTCGTGGATAAACATTTTCTTTCAAACATTCTAAGTATAGGTGCATAATGAGGGTCACATAAATTAAGTGAGAATTGTGCAGGTTGCAGAAGTTAGGTGTAACAAGGTAAATACATTAGGAACGCACGATGATCTTGAAATTTTCTAAGTATAGAAGAATATTTGGAACGAAATATATAAGAATAATTAAATGAGATTGATCACACTTATGGCTCAATGGTACTCAACAACAGGGATGATTTTAGGGGCTAAATTTCGCTCATGGGCTAATTTTCCATGGTTTTTCCAAAAACAAGTTTGGCTATTTTAAAATGATTCGCCCAAATTCTATAGGATACAATTATTTTACCTTAAAAATCGCCAAAATTTTATAAAAACTAAATAAAATCCTTATAAATTTGAATATTTTTACAAAAATATCGCCAAACATTTATAGTTGGCATATGAAGGATTAGTAAGATTCACCAAGGTTTCTACATTTTAAAATAAATTTCCTTCCTTAAAATCATCCCTGCTCAACAACCACCAAAGTTTTGGATAAAACTTGGGGTACCACGTTTTTATCACTCGTCAAGATATGCTTCTTCCTCTAGAGTTTTACATATACCTTAGTTGTTTACTTCCTTGATGCATATTTTTCATTCTTTTAATTGATCAATTTATATTGGTTTTCATGTGTAATTTGGTAGATTTTCTTTTTGTTTGAGATTTATCACTTAGAAAAATTTGGTTTCTTCCTTCTATGGTTCGAACACTCTCATTCTTGATATCTATATTAGGCATGATCCTCATATCAGACCTCTTCTTCACTTCTCTTACTTGATTCTGTCCCTGATTTGGGAATTTCTTTGTTTGAGAATTCAGACTCTCTTTTCACCAACTTTGGAATGAGAGGGTCCTGCTTTCAAAATTGGTCCCAATATCCTAATTGGTATTTCATTAATCTTCAAACTTTTTTCTATTTTTCAAAATTTCAAACAATTTAGGATCTTCTCTATCCCAATTCCTCAATTGGACCTAATCTCAAAATCGAGTGTTCTTCTCTCTTATTTTTTGTTACCTTACCTCAATTTCTAAATTGGCTCCAATATCATAATCAAACCCTCTTGATATTGTTGTATTTTGGAATTATTCAATGTTCTTTCCTTAGTTATTTTATCTTCAAACATTTCTTTATGATTGGGAAAAACATCCAAAATCAGGCCCTCTCAAGACTAAGTTAGTGTGGACAAGTCCTGATTCAAAAAGTGATCCCAATTTCCCAATCTTCCATCCTCTTTAACAATGTTGTATCATGGGATATCAATTTCTCAATTGGTCCTGATGGACAAATCATGTCATCTCTTAGTGAACTCGTGTCTTGATCTTTTGATCATCCCCAATTTTTAAAATTGGGCCTACCTTCACCTAACAATAGTGTCACAGGGTCCCAATTATCAAATAGCCCCAATACATAGATCATGCTTCATCTGATGTTAGATTGTCACACTCATGAAATTTGTTTAAAATTTAACTTCAATACTTAACATGTACATTTCAAATTAACACCCCTTTAATGCATGTCTTGTTTCAACTTGATTTGATGGTGCTACAACCTGAACTTATCATCCTTTTGAATGTGTAAATAAATTCATCCTAGTCTTTCTCTTTTGGATTAAAGTTTGAAATTTCATGAAAATATCATTAGTTCAAATGATTTTTGCATCAAAGAAAAATCATAATTCCTTCATAACACTCAAAAAATCTATCTAAATTCAAGAACGTCACCACCTAGGATAGATTATTTTTTTTATTGGCTTCTTCAACTAGATATTTAATTGATAAAATATAGAACACAAGAAATTCAAGAGACAAAGTTTGGCGGAAAAGGCCTCAAGCCATAATCTCTCTCTCTCTCTCTCTCTCTCTCTCTTGTATTCCTTTAAATAATACAAATATATAATACAACAATGAAACCACCTCAATTTCTCTCACAATGACACCTCATTGGAAGATAAGGTAGGAGGAGGAAAAATAGGAATCTAGAAACACACTTAGAATAAAACTATATTCTATAATGTGAAATACAAAGGTGGTGTACTAGGACTTCATGATTGTATCAGATTTAGAGGCTAACATTCTCCCCCTCAATAGTAAGTATGAAAAATAATACCAACAATGTATCATAAATTGGTATCATCTCCATGTCTTCATGCTCAAACTCTTAAGCTAAGCCTCAATGTAGAACTGCTTGAAAAAACAACCAAACTTGGATGTTGAAAACTATGGAAAATCTCACCGTGTAATCATGTGAGCCAGAATGCATATAATTTTTTCACTAATGTGAACTCTGATATGATGAGATCAAACCAAGAGAAGTGAATTAGTTGCAAGTATGAAACATCCCTAAAAATTCTTGACAACTCAATCAAATGCAAAGTTGTAATGCAGAAGGATCCAACTGTCCTATGCTAGGTCGAATGACCATCTAGGTGAACAAAATTTCCACATAATTGATCTCAAAATAAATATCCCAATCATGTATCCTATGCATGATTCAATTTAAAGTCATTTAACAATAATTCTACCAAAGTTTTCCATCTGTAGACTGTAGTTGCCCATCTAGAAAATTTGATGCCCATCTGGTATATTTGTTTTTGTTTAGTCTTCTTTTTATAGATTGTGGTTTCCCATCTAAAACATTTGATGCCCATCTGTCATATTTGTTTTTGTTTTTTCTACTTTCTATAGATTGTGGTTTCCCATATAGAAAATTTGATGTCCGTCTGACATATTTGTTGTTGAAACTTTCAATCTGATAACCATTTTCAATTCCATTATCAATTCCTCCCTTTCTCAGTTGAAAGGAGAGACCATGAGTGGTTTTTGGTTGACCATGAACCATATTCAATGGATTTGTATACACCCCACCTTAAGGTGTTGTATATTTTTTTTATTGTACTCCCTCCTTTGAGGTTCAAGAGAGTACCATACTCATTTCACTATCTGCTGCAAGATGTGTCTTTGCTTGAGATTGAATTCTTCGATAAGCCTGATATATCTTCTTGGTTATTGATGATAATTTCCAAAGATAGATCCACCCATAGTGAATCTTCAATCTTGCATATTTTTTTCTCTTGGAACATTGTTTTGATGGATGATTCTTCTTGCCACAATTTTGACAAGGATGGATATCATAATATTGATCTTCCATTTGACCAGTGCAATTACATCGTTGCAAGTTACAATTGATATTCAAATTTGAATTCTTCATGATGTGTTGAGTTCATAAACTTATCCTTTGATTAATGTGATTTCTCCATGACTGATATGATTTGATTACTTGCAGATGATCGATTAAATGTTCTTGATTGGCATTAATTTATGTGCTTGAATTTCCTTGCTTTTTACTTCATGTATGCATTTCTTGTGGTATTAAATATGTATCAATGTTATATGAAAATGTGTTTTGAGTGTTAGAACTTGTTAGGCCAAACATTAGTCAGAAATCATAATTCCACAATGATGTGTATTTCATTGATATGATAGATGTATAAATTCAATATAAGTCACCATTTGTCTTCTCAAACGGATGACTCTTCCAATCACATACGACTATTCATATTTACAATATTATTATAGGAATGAAATCCCAAGGATTATGTGCCTAACATTCCCCCCTTAATTTGAAGGGGTGTGTGTGAGTCCAAGCATCATAATGAATTTTTCATATTTTTCTCTTCCAAGTGCTTTGGTGAAGATGTACGCAATTTTCTCGTTTGTGGAACAATGTCTCAAGTGAATAATCTTGGCCTCTACATGATATCGAATGAGGTGATACTTTGTGTTTATGTTCTTAGTTTGATAATGGAACATTAGATTCTTGTCCAACTTGATTGCAAAATTATTGTCAACTAGAAGAGGAGTAGAATTCACTTGTTTCTCCTACAAATATTCAAGTATTTTCCTAAGCCACACAATCTCCTTCATCACTTCTGCAACTTCCAAATATTCTACCTATTTTGTGGATTCTTTTGGAACTGACTATTTGTGTGATCTCTAGGAGATGATTTTTGATCCAAGACTCATGAGATAGACTGAAGTTGATACTCCATTTTCCTTATCCCCAACAAAGTCTAAATCAGAATATCCCATCAGGTTGAATTCATCTACCTTAGAGTACCTGAGTCCAAAATATTGTGTTCCTTTCAAGTATTTTAGAAATCTTTTTGCAACATACCAATGTCCAACTTCCTTCACAAGGATTTTGCATGAACTTGAAAAGAATCCCAACAACAAATAAAATGTTTAGTATGGTGGTAGTAAGACAAATAAGACTTCCCAAAAGTTGTCTATACTTGGTTGCATCCTCAAACTGATCCCCTTCTTTTGATGTGAGTTTCAATTTTGTTCCATTGGAGTAGAAACAAGATTACACTCATCCATGCCAAACTTGTTCAATATTTATCAAATGTAGTTCTTCTGGGAGATGAATATGAACCTTGGATTTTGAATCACCTCAATTCCCAAATAGTAGTGAAGATGTCCCAAATATGTCATCTCGAATCCTTTCTTAAACTCTTTCTTTATGGATGCAATGTAGCTTTCATTGTTCCTTGTTATCAATAGATCATCTAAATATACTACAAGATATACAATAGTTTTTCCATCTTTATTGACAAACAAAGTTGCATCGTCAAGATTGAAATGCTTGAAATTTAATTTCAGAAGATTATCAGTTAACATTTCATACCATGCTTGTGGTGTTTATCTCAGGCCATATAAGGATTGATGAGCTTGCATACCTTACATTCTTGTCCCTTCACAACAAAACCTTATGGATGGAACATTAAAACATGCTCTTTCAAGTCTCCATTCAAGAAAGCAGTCTTCACATCCATTTGATGAATTTCCCATCCATTTTGTGCTACCATGGAAAATAGAGTATAGATGGTAGCCAATTTTGTTGTGGGGGAATTGTTTTCCTCATAATCAACATATTATTTCTATGAAAATCATTTTTCCATGAGCCTTGCTTTGTGCTTTTCAAGTGAGACAACTTATATGTACTTGTTCTTGACTACCCACTTGCAGCTGATTGGTTTGGTTCCAAATGGGGGATCCACCAACTTCCATGTCCCATTCTTGATGAGAGCATCATATTCCTTTTGCATGGCTTATTTACATTCACCATGAGAAGTGGATTCATCAAATTAATTTGGTTAAAGGTTAGTATATAAATTCAACTCACAATAATATGAAACATCTATGTCATCTACATCACCTAAGTTTCAATTATCTACATTACCTCCATATTGTCTTGAGGACATTCTAGTTCTTATCATTCCAATCTCATTAGGGTGAACACTTTCAAGTGTTTTTATGATCCATTTTAGTGTACCTTTTGAAGATAGTCCAAGTTTCTCAGTTGATTATGATGGTGTTGAGTTCTCATCAAGCCTCAACTTTTTAATCCTCTCGATCACATCATCCAAATGAACTTCAAGTTATAATGAAGTGGCATGAACTTCTTCATGTGGGTAAGATGGTGCTTCAAAAGGAGATTCCATAGATTGACCCAAGATAGGGATCCCCCCTTAAAGCTGTGGAATATCATCATCAAATTCATGATATGTATTTACATGAGTGAATCTGTCCAAATGATCAAGCTACCTCTCAACAGTTTCGTCTTTCTTGGAGGTTTCAAGAAAGAGAACATCTTTAGAAATTATGAATTTCTTGTTTGTCTCATAGTAAATACGATACTCCTTGGTGGTATTTGAGTACCCCAAGAATATTCACTTCCGACTCCTTGCATCAATATTTCTTGTTTTCTCCTTAGGAATCGATGCATAGTAGGTGGAACCAAAGGCCCTGAGATGCCTCACTGAAGGAATGTGGCCATACTAAATTTCATGAGTCTTGTTTTGAATAGCATTAGATGGAAACCTATTTTTGGAATAAAATGCACATATAACTACATCATCCCAAAGCATCGATTTTACATCCTTGAAAAATATCACAGAACGAACCATATTCAGGAGTGTCCTATTCATTCTTTCAACTACACCATTATGTTGAGGATTGTATGGAACTATGGTTTGCGGCTTGATCCCATGTTGTTGAAGGTAGATTTCAAATTCATTACATGTATATTATTTTCCATTATCAGTACGAAGAGAGCCAATATGAGACTAATATTCATTTTGAATCCATACAAGAAATTTTTTAAATGTTTCAAAAGCTTGTGATTTATCTTTCAACAAGTATACCCAACACATATTGGTGTAATTATCAACAAAAGACATGATATATTTATGTCCATTTGTAGAAGGAACGGACATAGGGCCACACAAATTAGAATGAATCAATTCAATTTTTCTACATGCTTTGGAAGTAGAGTCATGGAATGGTTGTTTGTTATGCTTTTCAAGGATGAAAGTATCACATTGTTTCAATTTCCTAGGAATAGTAGGAAAACCAGAAACACCATTCTTTTTCAATAAACAAAGACTATCATAATTGATATGGCCAAATATAATATGCCAAAAAATAAAATATGGAATTATAAATTCATCGTGATGATAGAGGTATGCAACATTTTGTGTATGTGCATATATACCATTCAGCTTCAACAATTTTTAATCATCTTCCATTCTGATCATAACAAGCATGTTATCAGAATCCTTTCGTATTTCTACTTTGCCACCAATCATATGAATATAGTGGCCTTGATTTTTGATGTTCACAAGGGACAACAAGCTCCTTTGTAGCTAAGGAAAATAGAGAACATTAAGTAGAAGAAAATCCATGAATCTAGTTAGCTTAAGTTAGATGGATCCTATTGGAGCCGCCTTTGTTTTTTAGCCTTTTTTTTTAATTTTATATCTTAATGCTTGATTTCGAAAGTTGGTTTTGGTATTTTCCTTTATTTTCCCCAAAATCTCAAAAGTCTCATCACGCAAGCAGCAGCAACGGTTATCATACTCTTATGGAAAGATTTATTTTTTTAATCGTCTAAACGAGTCTCTACTTTTTAACCTCAGGATGTCGCATGTCAGAATTTATAGATCACATAGTTTACAAGTCCCGAGGGGTAAAACGGAAAACTAGTTTTAAAAAGTTTACCCAGATTAGTACCGAGAGTAAAGATACTCTAAACCACAGTTAAGCATCATCGAGATTTCATGTCTCGGTGTTTGCTAGCTCCAAAAGTCTTACCATCATAACCCCAATATCCGAAACCGCGAGATTCTTGTTTTAGTAACCCGGGTTAATGATTAAAGGTAAAAATTTTAGCAACGGTTAAGCTCTGTCGGGAATTCACAACTCGGCATGTTTTCCCTCAAAAGCTATACCTTCGAAGCCCTGAGTCGCGAAGTCGTGATATAAATAAAAACGTAATTAATTAAACACTTAATCCAGTTTTATCTTCCAATTTAATTAGATCATATCATCGTGATCTCGCGACTTTGCAACTCGGCATACTAGCCTCCCGGAAGCTATACCTTCGAAGCCCCAAATCACGAAGTTGCGATATAAATAAAAACGTAATTAATTAAACACTTAATCCAGATTTATCTTCCAATTTAATTAGATCATATCATCGTGATCTCATAACTTCGCAACTCGGCATACAAGCCTCCTAGAATCTATACCTTCGAAGGCCTGAATCGCGAAGTCGCGATATAAATAAAACCATAATTAATTAAACACTTAATCTGGGTTACGTTTTTTATTAACCAAAGCTAAGTATCGCAATCTTGGGCTTTAGAGGTTTAAAGGGTTAAAGTGAAAATTCATGATGAGGCGAATGTCGAAAGATTAATTAACATTTAAAAAGGCCTGATTAATTAAGCTAAGTCAGTATTTCCAGTGTTTTAATACTAAAATTTATATGCACAGTCTACGAGGCAATTTTAAACTTTCCTTGCACCAACTTGCATTATGAACTGTGAAAATCTATGACATTAATTGGAAATGAGGCGAATTGACAAGTAAGGATTTGGTTTTTATTGCTAAATTTATATTTAAGAAAAATTTGACTATTCTGTTCCTAAGGACGACCTAGTTTTAAATGGTCAAAGGGATGGATCTTTTATTTGTTGTCACAAATGTCATTTCTATTCTACGCAGAGCAAACCTTTCTCGAGTGAACTAATTTCTGTATGTATACATATTTTTATCGCAGGAGAGAGAAAAGAGAATCCCCTTCCATGGCCCCGTGAAAAGTGTCTAAAGCCATTGTTGGGGTTTCAGGACAAGGTTCGGACAACGTTTCTGATACTTCACCTCAAAGTGTCGACTCGGTCAGGACCTAGTCATATATTTCTGAGGTTCTACATTCCGAATTGGTAGATGGTTCGGATGATTCTAGTGACAATGAAAAAGACGACCTGATCACCAATATAAGATTGTAATCTAGGCTCAAATGCATAAAGTAGCGACTAGGCCACATCTTCTCCCTTACTATGATATGGTCCAGTGGGCATTAGACCATGTAGATATACCAACCAAAACCATCGTCAACGAGCAGAAAGTCACTATTGGGACTTTCAGACTCAAACAATTGCAGGTTATGTACAAGTTGCCTACTGTGTCAGACTTAGTATACAATGTCGAATTCCTGGAAAAATTTAAACAGAAGGAATCTGTGCAATACGACAAGAGTATGTCCAGTTTAATCAAAGATTGGGTTTCACACCCTACGAAGTTTAGGGCAGAGAGTAATGGTATATATTCAATATCTTCTCTGGAACCACAGTTTAAATATGTAGCTATGATGACCTGTAGATTATATGGGAGAGAGGACACCACACATTTTTTCCTACAGTGGGTACCTTTAATTCATTCAGTCGTCGAAGGATGTTCCTTCRACTGGGATAAACTACTATCTGATAGTTTGACCAGTCGAGTTACAGAGTATCGAGCACATAAGGAGAATGGAAAGATCGCTTCATTCCTTATGTCCACGTATATCATTGACGTCGTGTGTTTTMTGATGCCTTTTCCCTTAATGAGTTGGAGCTGGACTCCATCGGAGGCTGAGCCCATCGACGTMTACCATTCAAAGCTGTGGGAAAATAAAGCTTATGATTTTGTGTATGAAATATTCAACTGGGTAATGGTACCGCTGCATGTCACTATCTTTGGCCACCCGCCACCCAGGATCTCAGACAGTATTGCGGTAAATCTGAGAAGTATAGCCAACTGGTACGTGGAAGCAGAATTTTCATATCTCAAGGTTTTTGGTGCTTTTGTTCCTCTAAATTCCTTACCATTATTCATACCCGATAGGCTGGCTTGTCGTGAGATTGCCAGGAAAACCGTAATCGGTGGCGTAAGCAAGGAACTTAAGGGATATTCTAAGAAGGCATGGCCACCTTTTCCTATTCATTTAAATTCCTATTCTTTGTTAGATTTTGGGCATGCTAAAGCTGAGGTGGCAGCCCTGGAAGACCTGAAATTGGTTCATGTCGAATTCAAGAAGCACGATCCACATAGGGTCGTAAGTAATCACTTAGCCAGTTGTGGGTTTAAAAGGTTTGAGCACGAAAATTCACCCTCAGACGACATTTTTCGAGGCATGAGATATTATGTGAAGGTTTTGGCTCGAATACAAGCCCTAGATCCCGAAGAGAGGGATAATGTTCTAAAATTCCAAGAACATCGACAGAGTTTTCTTCCCCCAGTATTGAGCGGTGAGAATCCAATAACAACAAAAGTGAAGCAAAAAGAAACCAAAGGCTCAAAGGATTCAACACCCAGACTAGAAGAACACCAGGACAGGGAAGAGCAAACTGGGAGCCCGAAACCAGAAATGAAAACTCCCGATTCGTCGAAAAAGCAGACTCCACTTGCCACTCCAGACCAATCAGCTAAGAAAATCGGAGATCCCATCGCCTCCATTACTCCCTTACAGTCAACTAAAGGGAACATAGACATAGGATGGATTTTTAATGAAGAATTGAGACCTATAAGGATGGAAGAGCTCCCTCCAAATGAGTTCTTTTTTGATAAAAAGAGAAAAGTTGTGGTAAAAAGAGAATTTTATCAAGAAGCAGGATCAACGGCCAAAACATTTAAGGTGTTGACCGACGAGAGAGATATGAAGAAAGAAGAATTTGTGACATAAATAGCTGGAACATTAGGGGTGTTTGCTATGGCAAACGAATTTTCAGTCGGGGTTTTGAAAAATTAGTTGAAGCGAAAAAATCGCCTCATCAAAACCTTAGAAGCTAAACTAGCCACAATAGAGGAAGCTTCCAAGGACTAGGCGAACACAGGAATAGAACAAGCAAGAATGGTCGATAAAAAGGAAATCGAGCTGCTCAAAGCTAAGCTCGAACAAGCAGAGCTGGTAGCTCAGAATAGTCAAATTCAGGTAGGCCAGCAAAGAGACTTGATAGGAAAGATATAAGTTAGATTAGAGTTTTCCGAAAGCCAAGTTATAAATATCAAGATATTCCAGTCCCAGGCTATGGATATTCAGAGCAGAGTTTCTACAGCCCAGCAAAGTTTTCTTGCCAAGGTAAAGACGATTCGGGATAATTGCTTGCTTATTGATCAAGTATTGGAAAACTTATCTGTCAGAGAGAGAGAAGCCAGAGAATCTTGGGTCACATTTCAAGAGGCTATAATAGCTACAACAAACAGGGAATCAGTAAATAGTTCTGATTTTTCCATTTCAGAACAGACCCAAGGTAACATTTTGTTGAAAGAATGGGAACGCAGCATATCAGAAGGAAAATTGCAAGCCAAGTGGGTAAGGAAATCCTATGAAGAGGCCTTCGGTTCTATAGATGGAAATCTATTAGGCATTGATAGTGAGAGCAATGTTGAGACACTGAACCAAATGAATATAGAGAAATTCTCGCTTGATATAAATGAGAAAGAAGAAAGATATTCGGCCGAAATCTCACAAGTGACTCTCGCAGACATAGTTCAAATAGATAAATGGATTATTAAACCAAGTGTGTGATTGTGCACTATTGACACCCTAGACCGATAGATGGAAGAAAGGTTACCACAATTAGTCAGAGATTGTTATATTTTTGAGGCCAATTGTCAAGCGGAACCTTCTAGCTTCATATCTTGGCTGGTGGAAAAATGTGTCACTTGTACCGAGCATGCAAAGGGGCGGGCTTCTGGTACCAAATAAAGACAGAGATAAAGAAATGAAACGATTGATCTCCTTCTTGTTGTAACTGAAAATCCTGGAACGATTGATATTCCATCATATGTAAATCTGTATAAATATACAATAGAAGGAAGGAACAAAGGCTGGACCTTTTTGGGACAATTGTAATAGAGATTTTTTCCCTCGAGAGTTAATATAAAGCAAATCCAAAGATTCTCGATTCTGTCATGAGTGTGTTATGAGTTTGTTTCCTTATATTCCATATCTAATTTCATTTCATATATGTATCTGATGAATGTTTCGCTATAATTTAGTACAACCTCTACTATAGTGAATAAATTTTTGTTTTCTATATTGTTTACTATTTTTCCTCTGTACCAGCTATCAGCAGGTATAAGACCAGTGAACACTTTAGATTTCTATATATATTTTTATGCTTCATCAGGTTATTTCTTTATCTATTTCTTCCTCTGTTTACAAGTGAGATTCTCCCTTGATAGGAGACTTACATGATAGACAACTTAATGTTTTCTTACACCTCATACACATTTATTAAAATATAACCTAGTTACGGGAAAGGGCCTTTGGTTTGCATCTTGTTTTCACTATCGGAGCTATAAAATCTCCTTTATACGACCGAAATCGAGACAACATCTAAAAATTTTTGAGATTTTCTTATCATTATGTTCCTCCATGACTGTCCCTATGACAAGACAGCCTTATATTGAACCCGGACTATCAGATCAAACACATATTGCCTTGAATCTTTTTTATACTATTATTAAAACAACCACTACCTGGGTGGAACTTGAACGTTTGTGGGCAGTGATTGAAAGGGACATAAACATCCAGGAACAGTTGGAAGCTAGACAACAACCCTGAAATCAATCCTAGCTTCCCTTGCCGAAGGTTGACATTTCTTCCTTCTCTACCCCTTACTCATTTTCGGATGCCTAGACACTGTACTTCTAATCCTTAAGTACAGACTCTAGAACAACCTCTTTTTGGTGCCGTTGCTGGGGACCGAAGTTACAAAATCTTTTTCCCTCGGAAAATGACATTTTTCGTTGAAAGTGTCACCCTTTGATAGTGAACAAAGAGTGCACATCTTTTAAAGGCTTTCCAATCTTTCACTTGGCGACTCCACGATTAATAAGCTAGCATTCGTTCAAAGGAATACCAGGCAAAACTTGGATGGTAAACAAACCACACCCGTTACCGATCCTGAGAAGATTTTAAAGGCGAGAAGCTCTCTTAAGCCAACCCCTGCAATCTATCAGGTTAAATACCCACAACTGAAGACCAAGAGTTCTTCTGAACCTTCAACTTCACGCAACCCTCTTTTCGACAATAAGGATCTAACATCAAACTACTCCGAAGTTAGAGGTGAAACCCATCTGATAACCTCTGTAGTACACAAAGGAAAAAGTCCTGTAGAAAATTCATCTTCTATCGATATATCGTCAACTCTTCAGTTAAATTTCGCGACCTCAACCAGTCTCGAAGAATATTTCACACGTCCAATTTCCACACCCGTTGGTTCTCCTGATTACATCTCTTGCAAGTCCGAAGAGCCAAGCCCTCGCATCCCTTACCAATCATCCTCGGATTTTTTGCCCCGTGAAGAAAGTAAAGATTCACTTTTAATATTCCAAAACCCCCTTTACAACTTTCCACTAATAACGATGGCAGCTTCCGGAGGGGGAGGTGGAGGGGTTATCGGAGGAGGAGGTGGAGGTGCTCCCAAGGGAGGAGTTGGAGGTCAAGGGCCTAGCCCCCCTCCCAGAGTGTTTGCTAAAGTGGCAGCAAGATATGCTCCTTTGGTATTGCTTGTTCCTCTGCACGACCTTCCCGAAAATTATATAAAAAATTTGCCAAAATTCACTGGGGAAGTAGATCTGACTGCAGCCGAACACATAAATTTCTTTGATCAATTTGCAGACATCCTAGGTCTCGAACATGAAGATGTGTATTCGAGGCTTTTCATCCAAACCTTCGAAGGTCAGGTCCGAACTTGGTTTTGGAGTCTACCTGCAGGATCTATCTTGTCCTATGATGCCTTGGAAGATGCTTTCCTTAGACAATGGGGCGAAAGAAAGGACCACCTATACTATTTAACCAAGTTTGGGTCTTTAAGAAAAAAGAATTCAGAAATAGTTATGGAGTTTATTCAAAGATTCAACAAGATGTATAACAAAATCCCAGCCGAGGTTAAACCATCCCAACCTGCAGCCAAAGTAACTTTTGCGGGGGATTTCGAACCAGATTTTGCACTTCTTTTACAAGAAAGAAGGGGAGCTACTCTAAACCGAATGCAAGATGATGTTGTAGAAATTGAGTCAAATATGATGGCTTCTGGTAAGTTAAAAGATAAAGTAGAAGCGGGAAACCAAGAAACTAGATGCTTTAGAGAACAAGCAGGGCCGTCAGGGTCTAATAGATACACAGATGACAAAGTAGATGATATGGCTAGGATAATTAAGGAGCTGTCTAATAATATATCCAGGATGGAGCTAGAATAGGCCAAAGTTGATTCTTTCACCAAAAAGGATTTCAGGAGGAATCCCAATCCCCCAAATCAGCAAAGACAGATAAAAAACGAAGATCAAAAGATACAAACTCCCCTAAAGAATGGAAATTTTATAGGAGGGAAAGATCTCCAAGATTTCAGAGATTTAGATGATGATGTCACAAACTTGGGTGATGACTGCACACAACCTTATCTGACTAGAGAGGATTATGAACAATCTCTAAACACTCAACAATCATCTATTAAGGGTGAAGAAAGAGATTATACTGGCCTTTGTAGTTATCAAGAAGAAACCGATATGATAATGGCTGAGGTCCAACCTCGGTATAACTTGAGATCTAATAGTAAGCCCATTTCAAATACTCAACCTAAGAAAATTCTCTCGAGAGGTCAAACTTATGAGCCTACCCTAGAAGAAACCATGTTACCTAATAGCAAAGCGAAAGTAGTAAATGCGCAAGAACCCGAAGTGGAGAAGGTTGAGACTCAAATAGAGGAAACCGAAGCCGCTAATACAAATACACCTTTAACCAAAATCATGAGTAATAAGGCAGTCCAGACAAATAAGTTGGAAAAGAAGGATTCGGAAGTCCCAACTAGAGAAACAAACAAGGTGACCGGAGTTTTCAGTTTCGAAAACGAGATAAATAAAATTAAGATACCAATTCCTCTAGTAGAGTTAGCAAAAAACCCAATTTATCGAAAGCAGATTACCAAAGTAATAGGCGTTTCAGAGCTAGAAATCCAATGTGATGTTTTGGACGTGGAATATGATAAACCCAACATCACTTTTGGTCCACATTTTGAAGGATCCAAAGACATTGTTTCTCCCTTTTATATCACCTTAAACGTGTACGATCAACTGCTACATAATTGCATGCTAGACTCCAGAGCCTCACATAACATGATGCCTAAAATTATTATGGAAAGATTGGGCCTCCAGATCACCATACCTTACGAAGATCTTTACTCATTTGATTCGAGAAAAGTTGAGTGCATGGGAATGATAAAAGATTTAGTAGTCACCCTGGAACAAGTCCCAGTTAAGAGCGTCTTGATGGATGTGGTCATTGCTGATATTCCCCCCAAGTACGGCTTACTGTTGTCTAGGTCATGGGGAGCCAAGCTAGGGGATTCTCTCCAACTAGATATGACATACGCCATAATTCCTATGTTTGGTGGGCAATTTACTCGGTTGTACAGGGAGACAAGGTTAGCATATACAGTAAGCGACCCTCAAAATCCAAACAATTTCCCTATTTAAATTGCAAATCAAGATTTAGGAAATTGTATCTTATCTTTTGACGACGGTTTAGATAGTTGCACAGAGGAAAATGATATAGAGCATGAAGAGTCAGGTTACATGACCAAGGATATGTGTAGCACCAGTATCTAGAAATTGTTTTTTGACAGTGCCTTGTCATGCGAAGGAGATAGTGCAGGAGTGCTTTCTGTGGCACCCGAAGAAAGGTTCGTTGTCCCTTTTTCTTAGAGACTACAATGGGATATAGAATATACTAACAATGTATGTGAATACGAAGCCTTGGTCTTAGGATTAGAGGTTGCCAGGAGGCTAAAAATAAAAAACCTAGAGGTATACAGAGATGCGGAGTTGATATTCAAACAAATAAATCGGCAATACCAGGCCAAGCATCCTAGATTAAGATCATACAGAAATTGTGCCTGGGATCTAATGGAAAACTTTTTCTCATCTGTAAATGTCCACTCCATCCCATGCAGTAAATTTCCACTCCATCCCATGCACAGAAAACTTACAGGCTGATGCATTAGCTAAAGCAGCTTCAACTTTCACTCCTCCTACAACCTTTAAATTAAAGTATCACATAGAGATAAGACACAGACCATCTATACCAGATAATATCTAGCACTGGCAGGTTTTTGAGGATGATGAACAAATTAAGAAGTTTCTTGAAGCAGTAGGCAAATTTTCTGAAACGCACGTGGATTAAGAAAATTAGAATGACCATATATGGATCATGCAAGAAGGGGAGGACCCTCAAGATTTCSAAGACAAAATCACAAATCATCGCATGCTAGTCCTAAAAAATAACCAAATTCCTAAAGGACTGATCCCTCTGGAAAGACWGTTTGATCAAAATGACATACCTATAAAATCCACCTTACAACCCCAACCAGAAGAGGTTGAGGACTGTGACATARGAACYAAAGAAGAGTCCAGGATGGTTAAAATATCTAAAMTCCYCCCCCCTRAAATAAAAGGCAAGTATAAGGACCTACTCAKACAATTTAAAGATGTTTTTGCCTRGTCTTACGATGAGTTAAGAACCTACGACACTACCATGATMGATCACAAGATACCTCTAAAGCCTGGGGTCAAACCCTTTAGACAAAATCTTAGGCAGATTAACCCCATTTTATTTCCTGTGGTCGAGAGAGAAGTGAAGAAGATTTTAGAGGAAAAAAWTATAGTACCTTTGAGATATTCCGACTGGGTGGAAAACCTGGTCCCGGTCAGAAAAAAGAATGGGGAAATTAGACTATGTGTGGATTTCAGAAATCTAAATAAGTCCTCTCTTAAAGACAACTATCCGCTGCCTAAAATGGATCACGTGCTAGAAAAGGTAGTTGGGGCAAACATAATGTCTATGATTGACGGTTTCTCTGGATATAATCAAATTGCCATGAATGAACAAGATAAAGAAAAAACAGCTTTTACTACCCCTTGGGGTATGTTCATGTATGGTAAAATGCCTTTCAGTTTGATGAATGCAGGAGCCACATTCCAACGTGCTATGGACATTGATTTTATCGAAGAGAGGGATAAGTTTGTAGTCATCTATCTCAATGATTTGACGGTTTTCTCCAAATCCGACGAAGAGCATTTGTTACATCTTAAACAAACATTCAAAAAATGTCGCAAGTTTGGTCTGTCCTTAAATCCCAAGAAATCACACTTTGCCATGCAAGAAGGTAAACTTTTGGGTCATATTGTATCTAGGGATGGAATTAAGATTGATCCTAAGAGGGTTGAAGTGATAGACACTATAAACATTCCTAGAAATGTAAAATAAATTCAATCTTTCTTAGGAAGAACAATTTTTTTACGAAGGTTTATCCCAAATTTCGCTGAAATTGTAAAATTGATCACAGATATGCTGAAAAAGAACAGCGAGGTAAAGTGGACAACAGAGGCCAAAGTGTCATTCGCACACATTAAGAAAGTCATAGCCGAGGCACCTGTGTTGGCAAGCCCCGATTATCTAAAAGAATTTTTTATTTTCTCGTTTGCCTCCGAACACACGATTGTTGCGGTGCTCCTCCAAAAAAATGAAGAGGGTTTCGAACAACCAATCGCCTTTTTCAGCAAGAGCCTCAGAGACGCGGAACTTAAATATGATATAATATAAAAACAAGTGTACATCATGGTAAAAGCACTGAAGGCATTTAGAACATATGTATTACACTCCAAGATAATCGTATACGTACCTACCAGTTCTGTGAAAGATATTTTGGTACAACCAGACATCGATGGGAAAAGAGGATGATGGCTTGCCAAGATTCAAGAATTTGACCTGGAAATAAAACCTACTAAATTGATAAAGGGACAAGGACTAGCCAAACTTTTGGCTGAATCAAATCTCAGAGCTCTGGATATAAACTGCCTACAGGAAAGTGAGGAAGACATGAACATAAATGAGTTTGATGAGTGAACAAATACAATTAAGATCGAAGAGAAGTTCATATCATCAAGATGGTACAAAAACATAGTATCCTACCTATTGACTCTAAAATGCCTGAGTGAACTATCACCATCAAAATCCATGACTTTAAAGCTTCACGCAGTTAAGTATTGTATTGCCAAAAATCAACTATATTGGAAATACCCACTCGGTTTCTTGTTAATCTGCTTAGTCAAATCGGAAACAGAAAGGGTTATAAGTGAATTTCACGAAGGAGTGTGTGGAGGACATCACACTTGGAGGGCCACAGCTTACAAAATTCTGAGGGTTGGGTATTACTGGCCAAAACTTTTCTCAGACGTTAACGCCAAGGTCCGAGCCTGTAACCCTTGTCAACTATTTGCAGGCAAACAGAAACTYCGGCGCTACCTTTAGTTCCAGTCAAAACTGAAGCCCCTTTTCAACAATGGGAGCTAGATTTTATAGGTGATATTAATCCACATTATAGTGCCCAACACAAGTGGATCTTAACTGGCATAGACTACTTTACTAAATGGGTGGAAGCTATTCCAACCAAAAGGGCAACTRMCTCGGTGGTAATAGATTTCTTACAAGACAATATTTTGTCAAGATTTGGTTGTCCACGAAAGATAGTCACAGATAATGCCCAAGCTTTCAATTCTATGGCTATGATCAGCTTCTACCAAAACTATAATATCATCCTTGGCCATTCCACAACGTATTACCCCCAAGGAAATGGATTGGCTGAGTCATCTAACAAGAGCTTGATCAATATAATTAAGAAAGTGTTGGATGGAAACAAAAAGTCTTGGCATGTGCATTTAAAGTACGCCTTGTGGGCGAATCGCATAGGCACTAAAAATTCTATCGGCATTTCCCATTTTCAGATGGTATATGGGATAGATGCGATGTTACCTATATATTTAGTGCTCCCCGTGATGAAATTATGGCAAGATCAGAAAGAAGAACCTAATCATGTCACCAGGAGGATAAACCAGCTAATTGAGGTTCAACAACATAGGGTCGAAGTAGATGAAAGGTTGCAGAAGTACCAAGACGACATGAAGGCATTATTTGACCGTAGGGTAAAGAACAGAGATTTCCTCCCAGGTGATTTATTATTAAGGTGGGATGCAAGGAGGGAAGAAACAACGAAACATGGTAAATTCAATCACCTCTGGTATGGGCCATTCAAAGTCTCGGCTCTCGAAGGAAAAAATTATTTCCTACGAAAAAATCTAGACAGTGAAATCCTCAATGCCCCTGTCAACGGGCGTTATCTGAAGCATTATATGACATAAGCAGTCGCCGATTCTAAAAAAAAAAAAAAAAAATGTGTATATTTATATATAGAATTTTTACACACACACACACACACATATATATATATATATATATATTTCATTACGCATTGCTATTTTGATTTTCTTTTCCTTTCGTAAATTTTCGACACATTTCAAAAAGCCTTGATAACCTTCATATTTGCCTTTTTACAGGATTCTAGCTGCAAACAAAACGAGCAGGAGAAGTAAACATAAAGTCATGTATCGGAAAATAAATTGGCTTAAACAGGTGATAAAAAAGATTTTTGATAAGTTTGGAAAGAAAATAAAATGGTAAGATAAAGGTGAGAACTCCTAAAAGACTTGTTTTGAAGGGCTCTCAAAGGAAACCAATATAACCCCATAAGAATACAGCAATATCATCTGAAATAATAAATAAAGGAACATTTCCATGGTTAAGCGTTTACGAAAGAATAAGACGAAATGAATAAGTCACCCAAAGTAAAGCACCCCCGAAAAAGATTTTCAAGAGTCAATTTTGATTTTTGACCCCTGTTTTTCAGTTCGTAGATCTCTATCTGTCACCCTTTTCTGTTTTCAGGTTTACCTTTTGAAAAGCCAGCATCTTTCCGGTTTCGCATACGTAGGGAGAAGAGATTACGTTTTAACCTCGAAAGCTTCAAAGCAAATTGCGAAAAGTAAGATGGTCTTCACAACTCCTCGGTCTCTTACTAAACAAAGTGACACTTAAGTGATCCTGACTATTCTAGGTTTTTCAACAGTTTCGAAGGATTGAGGCTTGCTCAAATAGAAAACTCCAAAAAATTAATTTTTCCCTTTCTCCCTGTGAACGAAGGTGTTGTGAAAGTTAAGGGAAGGTTGGTACCGAGTAATCAAAGTAATTTGGAAGACCTATAATGCAAAATGTTACACAGATATCATCCCTCATACAAACTGATTGCCCCCACTTCGTGCTCTAAAAAAGAAAATTATAATACGGGTGGTGAAAGGAAATTCAGAAATGATTGCCCCCATCTAGTCCAAAAGACGATGAAAGGAAATTTAGAAATGATTGCCCTCATCTCAACATTTAAATGCATAAATATATTCTGAAGTGGTGAAAGGAAATTCAGTAAAAAGGGCTATATAACTTCACCGGGGTACTGAACAGGCTCACTGGCAGTGAAGCAATATATGAGATATTTGTAAGGTTGTTATACATGAATATCACTCTGCCCTGGTAACAATTTTTTTCAAAACCCGGTCTACATCCCAAGTTCAGATAGGGCTTCCTGACTAAAAAAATATAATTTGTTTCTTTTGATGCAAGTCGATAGCCACAAGATCTGTTGGGTCTCCCAGAATTGTTTTGATTGTCTTAATGCAGACCTGAATTCAGTAACGAGAAGGAGAAAGTCGTGAAAGGGACTACATCTAAGTTTAAAAAGTATCTGAGTTTTGAAAATCTTTTCGAAAGTAAAAAAAGAAGTCTATTTCCCCTTCGGTATCCTGTTCTAAGGAACATCTTCGCTGGATTAAAGCCATTGACTCCATTTATCCAATATGGGCATGTGGTCTACTGTTCTTCCCATCTCGCAGGAAAATGGGAGCCCTAGATGGAGCCTATGTTGGAGCCGCCTTTGTTTTTTAGCCTTTTTTTTTAATTTTATATCTTAATGCTTGATTTCGAAAGCTGGTTTTGGTATTTTCCTTTATTTTCCCCAAAATCTCAAAAGTCTCATCATGCAAGCAGCGATGGTTATCATACTCTTAAGCCAAGATTTATTTTTTTAATCGTCTAAACGAGTCTCTACTTTTTAACCTCGGGATGTTGCATGTCGAAAKTTATAGATCACATAGTTTACAAGTCCCGAGGAGCAAAACGGTGAAATAGTTTTAAAAAGTTTACTTAGATCAGTACCGAGAGTAAAGATACTCTAAACCACAGCTAAGAATCATCGGGATTTCGTGTCTCAGCRTTTGCTAGCTCCAAAAGTCTTATCGTCATAACCCCAATAGCYGAAACCGCAAGATTCTTGTTTTAGCAACCCGGGTTAATGATTAAAGGTAAAAAGTTTAGCTACGGTTAAGCTCTGTCGGGAATTCGCAACTCGACATGTTTTCCCTCAAAATCTATACCTTCGAAGCCCCGAGCCGCGAAGTCACAATATAAATAAAAACATAATTAATTAAACACTTAATCTGGTTTTATCTTCCAATTTAATTAGATCATATCATCGCGACTTCGCAACTCGGCATACGAGCCTCCCGAAAGCTATACCTTCGAAGCCCCGAATCGCGAAGTCACGATATAAATAAAAACATAATTAATTAAACACTTAATCTGGTTTTATCTTCCAATTTAATTAGATCATATCATCACGATCTCGCGACTTCGCAACTCGGCATACAAGCCTCTTGGAAGCTATACCTTCGAAGCCCCAAATCGTGAAGTTGCGATATAAATAAAAATGTAATTAATTAAACACTTAATCTGAATTACGTTTTTTATTAACCAAAGCTAACTATCGCAATCTTGGGTTTTAGAGGTTTAAAGGGTTCAAGTGAAAATTTCCGATGAGGCAAATGCCGAAATATTAATTAACATTTAAAAAGGCCTGATTAATTAAGCTAAGCCAACATTTCTAGTGTTTTAATACGAAAAATTATATGCATAGTCTACGAGGCAATTTTAAACTTTCCTTGCGCCAACTTGCATTACGAACTATCAAAATCTATGACATTAATTGGAAATGAGGCGAATCGACAAGTGAGGATTTGGTTTTTATTGCTAAATTTATATTTAAGAACGATTTGACCGTTATGTTCCTAAGGACGACCTAGTTTTAAATGGTCGAAGGCATGGATCTTTTATTTGTTGTCGCAAATTTCATTTCTATTCTACACAGAGAAAACCTTTCTCAAGCGAACTAATTTTTGTATGTATACATATTTTTATTGCAGGAGAGATAAAGTAGAATCCTCT
>JASDQU010104832.1:19600-41856 GCA_032191745.1 Picea mariana | reverse complement strand
TTTTGAGTGTAGATGTTATGAAAGGAGATATAATGGAAGATTTTATAACACCACGGTGTGTTGGAGATGTGATCAAGTAGGACACATTGTTGTCCACTGTAACACCATGAGATGCTACAACTATAGTGGGTTTGGCCACAAATCCCAGGAGTGATGAAACACAAGAAGAAAGTCCATGATGAGGACTTCACGTAGCATGGCTAGAAGAAGGAATGAAGTAAGAAAGGGAGACATCTTTGAAAAGATGGATGCTCAGAGCTCAAGGTCTGAGGAGAAGGGTCATCTACAGAACTGGGTGAAGAAGACAAAGCAACCAGAACAGAATGAAATACTAAAGGGAAGCTTAAGTAAGACATCTACTAAGGCATACGTGGGTGACAGTGGTGACAATCGCGTACATACATTGGCTGACCTTGCATAGGTCTTGTACACATGCACTCTATTGTGCAGCAGGCCGCATATATGTGGTAAAGCCTTGGGAAAAAGGCAATGCACATGGGTTGCAGCTTGATGTGATGGTATAACTCTATGTTGCAGGGTTTGACATTGTTTATTGCACATTCTGACACTGTTTGCTGCAGGTTTTCATGGTTCTAAGTTAGATCACGCAAGGTTATGATATAAAATAAATCTTGGGTGCATGGCACTAACCCATGAGTATGGATTGATGTTGATCAAATGTTCATCTATTGGATTATGTAAACTAATCTGTTGGGGTACATGGCTGGTACATAATTGAAGTTTCATTGATATATCTTATAATGTATAATTGGAAGCATATGGTATTATTGGATATCATGGTGCATGCATTTTGCATGTGGATGGGCTACACATTGAGACATGTAGTTGGTGAGTTGAGTTGATAGTCATGCTGTAAATCATTGGGGAGTCTTAACTTATTGATGCATGGTTGATATACTTGCTTGGTGCAAGTAATGATGCATGATGGTACACTCATGGATAGTATTTGTTTAGCATATTGATAGATGCACATGGTTGGCATAATTGGTAGATGCACATGTTGTCATATGGTGGATACATTTCATGGATGATATTTTTTGGCACATTGTTGATGTACATGGGCATTGTGCATGGTGGGAACATTTTGGTACATGATGTACTTGGTTGATATATTGTTCATGAGTCTCTATTTCATTGATGAGATATCTTTTGTTTCATGATGTATGGTATGGCACAAGTTTGATGCATGAACAGGTCCAAGGATCGTCATATGGTAGCATATTTTTCATATTGCAGAGAAGATAGGGGGAGACATACCCTTAAGGGGAGTCATTCTTCTTTCCATGAGTCTAGGAGGAGATATTTAACAGATGCATACCAAAAAAAAAAAAAGAGCCCTATATTTGAAGAAAGAGCATAGAGGCATAATTCCAGGACGAGCGATGGTCATAGGGGGAGTATGTTCGATGTATATTAAGCATTACATTAGAGTGATATCCCTTGTTCAAAAAGGGAGAGATTATTCAGAGTAAGATCAAAGGAATTCAGATAGGGGGAGCAGCGCCAACAGGAGAATGGCACTTTTCCACTGATGTCAAAGGGAGAGAGTTAATCACATTGATGTGATTGATGTCTATTGATGTGGAGAGATAGTCACATTTACTATTGATGTAGAGAATGCCTTATCTACATGTTGACATCAACAATTAGTAATTGGTGTTGACATTAATGTTGGTATTTCCATCAATGCCAAAGGGGGAGATTGTTGGATCATGTTGTCATTTATGCCAATGGTTTGATTATTTGGGAGATTGTTGGATCATATGTCATTGATGCAAATGGTTTGATTAATTGATGTCATTGATTGATGTCAAGTAATTGATTGATTGATGATTGATGAACAATGTATATGTATTTTCCTTGATGAGAATGATATATGTCAAAGTGGAAACCAATTGATAAAGATGGATCATTGATATGATGCATAGATGAATATGGATCAATGAGTTGTCATTGATACATGATGATGCATAGTTTGTTTGATGAAAATATGACTCATTATTGTCTTATCATGATTGATAAGGTGCACAAATGGATGAACTCCAAAGTGGTCCCCTTATGGTGAAATCCCTCACGGGAAGACACTTTGCAAATTGAGTTATCCTAGAAGAATGGTTGGAGGACCCATGCTTGTATGTGGAATAATTAGATGAAGATCAATGAAGTTGTTGGTGAAACTATCCTAGATGGATATTGCTTGTCATTCCATTTCCGGTGGTATGTGGAATGTCACATAAATCCTCACGGTTTGAGAGTTATGGCCTTATGAAGTTGGAGGACCCCCATATGAAGGCTTGAAGCCCCCAAGGTCAAAGAAGTCAAAGTGATTGAAAAGAAGAAATCATTATTTAAATGATAAATTAAAGTTACAAAATCAAGATGGATTATTTAAATAATAAAGAGAAGTGACAAAATCAAGAAGGAATATTTAAATGATAAAGTATTGGAGAACTTTCTATTCATGGAAAGTGATTAACCCTAAAATAAGGAAAATAGGTTAAATAACCTAGAAATGGGTTAAGTGACCTGGAAATCGGTTAAGTGACCTAGAAGATGAAAGTACAAATAAGAAGCTAGGATCTCTTGTGAATTGTACATTTTTGGTGAGAATCCTTTGTGTGGATCAATGGACAGCTTCTTGTGAATATCTTTTGGAGTATTGATGGAGAGATTCTTGAGCAATATTGGTGTGGATCTCTTGAGCATGATTGAAGATCTATTCTGAGAAAAAGAGTGATAATAGGATCTCATGGATGCATCAAAGTTTCGGCAATGTCAGAGATCTTGACGACAAAATTATCAGAACTTCAAAAACCCTAGTTTCTGAGGTATACGTGGGATATATGTGCTTAGGGTGCATATGCATTAAGGTATACGCAGGTTGTCTGAAGACAGGGAGCGTATGGTGGACAGAATAGTGTATACTTGTGTTTGAGTTGGTGCCAAGCTCTTGGATGATTACGCAGGTTTCATATCTGCATCCTATGGCCTTAGATCTATCACTGAGACACTGGTATGATTACATTATTGTCTTTATGAATACTATTGTTTGATGTGATGAAATGATTAGGGAATTCTTGGTATGGCTTCCATGATGTAGTTTAGTTTGGTTGATTTGGTTGATGGAGTGATTAGTACTCTTGTGATTCAGTGGTGACATGATTGCTATGGTATACTAGATGCTTATACATGTTTGAGATAGCATCCATATTGATCTGTTGTGGAGCATGAGCAAGCTATTGGAGATCTTGGAGATGTTGTGACTGGCTGTGGGTCAGTTTGTACAGTGGAGGACAGAAGAGAAAGTGATTGCAGGTTGCAAAGGATCTGAGCATGTGTAGCAAAGAAAAACCCTAGTTGCTCAGAAGCATACGCATGTTTCATTATACACTGGCCACGTGCACACGCGACCTGTAGTGAGCCAGGGTGCATACACACGTGGGTTGCACTACTGACAGGTCGTGTACATGTTGATAGATTGATATCTATTGAGGATTGTTGCCTCATCTCAGTTGGTGTTGAGGGTGTAAGCTGAGTCTTGCATTATAGAGCCGGTTCTCTTGTAGAGTTGTACTCTATTCAGTTGTTGCTGATAAACCTCAGATTGTTGTCCATAATAAAAAGAAAAATTGTCCTTTGTGCTACTTGTGGTGATGACTTATTGATGATATGTGTTGATGATATATGTTCACATCTAACTGGTTATAAATGACAGTAATGCGTAATGAATAAATGTTGAATGTTAACTAAGGAGTTTTATGTGAAGTGGGAAGTTTTGGGTTAAAGAGCCCCACACTCATTCACCCCCCCCCCTCCTCTAAGTGTGGTAGGTGTGTCCAACAATTGGTTTCAGAGAGAGCCTTCACTACAAGCCTTAACAAGCTTTAAGGAGATCCATAGACACACAAATGGATGATGAAGTTCCAATCCTTGATGAGGAAGACTATTCTACTTGGAGAATAGAGATGATATTATATTTGAAGACAATGGGAGCAGCTATTTGGAAGGCAGCCATTGGTGGATCAACTCCATTGAATAACAAGTCAAAGTTTGCAGCTCAAAGGGAAGGAAAGAAGAATGATCCATTGGCTCTCAAAGAGAGCATGGGACAATGCACTTCCACCAAGGATCTATGGCTAAAGCTAGAGGAGACATATCAAAACAAGAAGAAGAAGGAATAAATTGAAGACCACTCCATCAAGATCATCAAAGGTAAAGAATCATCAAAAACTCTTGAATGCATTGTTTCTAAATGTGATTTTGAAAAAATTTCAAGTGAAGATAAAGAATCTAGTGATGATAGCACAAAGGAAGATCTTGAAGACATTTCAAATGAAGGCAAAAAATCATGTGATGGTGTTGGCAAGAAGGAATATATTAAAGGTAAAGAATCTCCCAGACTCTTGATTGAAATGATTCAAAATGTGATGATGTTGAATTTTTCTCAAGTGAAGAAGATGATCTAAAAACAATTTGTGTAAAGTTTGATGATAATTATCCCATGGAAAGAATAGAATAAAATATATTAAAAATTCAAAAGGAAACTGAAGAGGGTTTATACATGTATAGGAGTGATCATTTTTATACACACTATAACTATCTTTTGGATAACACTAAGAAGTTTCTTAGGAGGAGTCAAAGGTACATCTTGAAGTTAAAGGGAATGCTCAAAGAACAAGAAGAGAGTTCTAAATTAGAAGAAAAGGAAGAAGAGATCACAAGACTAAAGAATGGAAAAGAAGATATAAATGTAGATGATGAGATTAGCAAAAGTTTTGAAACCATTGTCCATCTCAAGACCCAAATTGAAGAAGCCAAAAGAATAGAAGAACTATTGAAGATTCAAATAAATGAAAAGGAAGAGTCATGTTGTAAGTTAGAAGCTGAAATTGTTGACCTTAGAAAGAAGATAGAAAAGTCAAACAAATTCTTGAATAGCTCACGAATCTTGGATGAGATCTTGGAAAGTCAAAGGTCATCATGTGATAAATCGGGTCTTGGATACAAATGAGAAGATACACATGCTGAAGCAAGCACCTCAAAGAAGCATGAGGTAAGTCCATCAAAGAAGGAAGACAATGTTGCCAAACAACCATCTACACATGGCAAAGAAAATTTCAAAAGAACAAAGCAAGGAAGACATCAAGAAGCTATTCTTGGGACACCAAAGAAAAGGTATGAAAGTATTTTTCATGGGCATTGTTATTTATGTAATGGATATGGTCACAAATATTTTGAGTGTATATCTTATGAAACGAGATATAATGGAATATTTTATAACACCATGAGGTGTTGGAGATGTGATCAAATAGGACACATTGTTGTCCACTGTAACACCATGAGATGCTACAGATGTAGTGGGTTTGGCCACAAATCCCAGGAGTGATGAAACACAAGAAGAAAGTCCATGATGAGGACTTCATGTAGCATGGCTAGAAGAAGGAATGAAGTAAGAAAGGGAGACATATTTGAAAAGATGGATGCTCAGAGCTCAAGGTCTGAGGAGAAGGGTCATCTACAGAAGTGGGTGAAGAAGACAGAGCAACCAGAACAGAATGAAATACTGAAGGGAAACTTAAGTAAGACATCTACTGAGGCATACGTGGGTGATAGTGGTGACAGTCGCGTACATACGCTGGCTGACCTTGCATAGGTCGCGTACACACGCGCTCTGTTGTGCAGCAGGCCGCATATATGTGGTAAAGCCTTGGGAAAAAGGCAATGCACATGGGTTTCATCTTGATGTGATGGTATAACTCTCTGTTGCAGGGTCTAACATTGTTTATTGCACATTCTAACACTATTTGCTACAGGTTTTCATGGTTATAAGTTAGATCATGCAAGGTTATGATATAAAATAAATCTTGGGTGCATGGCACTAACCCATGAGTATGGATTGATGTTGATCAAATGTTCATCTATTGGATTATGTAAAATAATCCGTTGGGGTACATGGCCGGTACATAATTGAAGTTTCATTGATATATCTTATGATGTATAATTGGAAGCATATGGTATTATTGGATATCATGGTGCATGCATTTTGCATGTGGATGGGCTACACATTGAGACATGTAGTTGGTGAATTGAGTTGATAGTCATGTTGTACATCATTGGGGAGTCTTAGCTTATTGATGCATGGTTGATATACTTTCTTGGTGCAAGTAATGATGCATGATGGTACACTCATGGATGGTATTTGTTTAGCATATTGATAGATGCACATGGTTGGCATAATTGGTAGATGCACATGTTGGCATATTGGTAGATGCATATGTTGGCATATGGTGGATACATTTCATGGACGATATCTTTCGGCACATTGTTGATGTACATGGTTGATGTACATGGGTGTTGTGCATGGTGGGAACATTTTGGTACATGATGTACTTGGTTGATATATTGTTCATGAGTCTCTATTTCATTGATGACATATATTTTGTTTCATTATGTATGGTATGGCACAAGTTTGATGCATGAACAGGTTCAAGGATCGTCATATGGTAGCATATTGTTCATCTTGCAGAGAAGATAGGGGGAGACATACCCTTAGGGGGATTCATTCTTCTTTCCATGATTCTAGGAGGAGATATTTATCAGATGCATACCAAAAAAAGAAAAAAAGAGCCCTATATTTGAAGAAAGAGCACATAGGCATAATTCCAGGGGTAGCGATGGTCACAGGGGGAGTATGTTCGATGCATATTTAGCATTACATTAGAGTGATATCCCTTGTTCAAAAGGGGAGAGATTATTCAGAGTAAGATTAAAGGCATTCAGATAGGGGGAGCAGCCCCAAGAGGAGAATGCCCCTTTGCCACTGATGTCAAAGGGGGAGAGTTAATCACATTGATGTGATTGATGTCTATTGATGTGGAGAGATAATCACATTGATTATTGATGTAGAGCATGCCTTATCTACATGTTGACATCAAAAATTAGTAATTGGTGTTGACATCAATGTTGGTATTGCCATCAATGCCAAAGGGGGATATTGTTGGATCATGTTGTCATTTATGCCAATGGTTTGATTATTTGGGAGATTGTTGGATCATATGTCATTGATGCAAATGGTTTGATTGATTGATGTCAAGTAATTGATTGATTGATGATTGATGAACAATGTATATGTATTGTCCTTGATGAGAATGATAGATGTCAAAGTGGAAACCAATTGATAAAGATGGGTCATTGATATGATGCATAGATGAAGATGGATCAATGAGTTGTCATTGATACATGATGATGCATAGTTTGTTTGATGAAAATATGACTCATTATTGTCTTATCATGATTGATAAGGTGCACAAATGTATGAACTCCAAAGTGGTCCCCTTATGGTGAAAGCCCTCACGGGAAGACGCTTTGCATATTGAGTTATCCTAGAAGAATGGTTGGAGGACCCATGCTTGTATGTGGAATAATGAGATGAAAATCAATGAAGTTGTTGGTGAAACTATCCTAGATGGATAGTTCTTGTCATTCCATTTCCGGTGGCATGTGGAATGTCACATAACTCCTCACGGTTTGAGATTTATGGCCTTATGAAGTTGGAGGACCCCCATATGAAGGCTTGAAGCCCCCAAGGTCAAAGAAGTCAAAGTGATTGAAAAGAAGAAATCATTATTTAAATGATAAATTAAAGTGACAAAATCAAGATGGGTTATTTAAATAATAAAGAGAAGTGACAAAATCAAGAAGGAATATTTAAATGATAAAGTATTGGAGAACTTTCTATTCATGGAAAGTAGTTAACCCTAAAATAAGGAAAATAGGTTAAATAACCTAGAAATGGGTTAAGTGACCTAGAAATGGGTTAAGTGACCTAGAAGATGAAAGTATAAATAAGAAGCTAGGATCTCTTGTGAAATGTACATTTTTGGTGAGAATCCTTTGTGTGGATCAATGGAGAGCTTCTTGTGAATATCTTTTGGAGTATTGATGGAGAGCTTATTGAGCACTATTGGTGTGGATATCTTGAGCATGATTGAAGATCTATTCTGAGAAAAAGAGCGATAATAGGATCCCATGGATGCATCAAATTTTCGGCAATGTCGGAGATCTTGACGGCAAAATTCTCGGAACTTCGGAAACCCTAGTTTCTGAGGTATATGCAAGCTATATGTGCTTAGGGTGCATATGCATTAAGGTATACATGGGTTGTCTGAAGATAGGGAGCGTATGGTGGAGAGAATAGTGAATACTTTTGTTTAAGCTGGTTCCAAGCTCTTGGATGATTACACAGGTTTCAAATCTACATCCTATGGCCTCAGATCTATCACTGAGACACTGGTATGATTACATTATTGTCTTTATGAATACTATGGTTTGATGTGATGAAATGCTTAGGGAATTCTTGGTATGGCTTCTATGATGTAGTTTAGTTTGATTGATTTGGTTGATGGAGTGATTAGTACTCTTGTGATTCAGTGGTGACATGATTTATATGGTATACTATATGCTTATACATGTTTGAGATAGCATTCATATTGATCTATTATGGAGCATGAGAAAGCTATTGAAGAGCTTGGAGATGTTGTGACTGGTTGTGGGTTAGTTTGGATAGTGGAAGACAGAAGAGAAAGTGATTGCAGGTTGCAAAGGATCTGAGCATGTGAAGCAAAGAAAAACCCTAGTTGCTCAGAAGCATATGCATGTTTCATTATACATTGGTCGCGTGCACACGTGGGTTGTAGTGAGCCAGGGCACGTACACACGTGGGTTGCACTACTGACAGGTCGCGTACCTGTTGACAAATTGATATCTATTGAGGAATGTTGCCTCATCTCAGTTGGTGCTGAGGGTGTAAGATGAGTCTTTCATTATAGAGCCGGTTCTCTTGTAGAGTTGTACTCTATTCAGTTGTTGCCGATAAACCCCAGATTGTTTTCCATAATAAAAAGAAAAATTGTACATACATCTTGTGTCCTTTGTGTTACTTATGGTGATGATTTATTGATGATATTTCATATAACCATGGATTTGGGACACCTTTTCTCAGTGTGGATAGATTTCTTGACTCCTTCGTCCATCAACTTCAAGCAGGTTTCCTTTCCAACTCTTATTTATTCTCTTTCGAGTTTTTTTCCCAGATTCTATTTTCATTCCACACCCCCCCCCCCTTCTATTTTCTCCTCACTTCAGCCTACATTGTGTTAGTGGATACATTTGGAATACCAACCATCACAATGGTTCACTTCCACTTCCAACTTTTCCAAAAAGACAAAATACAATTAAGAAAATAAGGACACACTTATTACAAATTTTACAAAGATTTTTTAAATATCCAATTCGGATCATACCTCCTCATTTGAAGCCTTTTGGTCCCCAAAACATTCAACTCCCTTCAATATTCTTCTCTTATCAACAAACTGAGTCCGAAAAATCTCCAAAAAAAAGTTCCTCTGCTATAGGATGGAATATAAGAGTTGAATAGGGGATGCCTTTGGCATAACCTTGTTGTCCATCTCATGTCTAGAAATGACATTTATTTTTGTAATAGGTCGTTGGAAAACCACTTTTCCTTGGGTTGCAAGTGAAAACAACTCCTCTTTTCCCTCAAATATCCAATATTTCTTCTTGGTTGTTTAGTTCTTGGGATGAAGTTAGGGGTGAATCCTCTAACATTTTGTTTCTCAATGTTCAGTCAATCTGTAGTATTGGAAATAGTTCTTGCATGGGTTGCTTGGATTTATAGAGTGCCAACAATCACTAGCCTTATGACCCATTTTCTTGTAATGAAAACAAACTATGCCATACGTTTTTGGTTTGTGATGATGCTTTCCAGCTTGGTTTTTTCATCCCCCAAGAGTTTGAGTGAATCTGGATGGCAGAATCATCTCTTTGTTTCCCTCTTCCAAGATTCTACAAGAAAAATTGAGTGGCTTGTTGCACAAGGCCTTTTTTTTGCCCCCCCTTTCCTTGACGAAGGTGGTTTGATCCGCACTTGTGTTGGATTCTTGTTCACTGAATCCTAGACCTTCATTCTTGGGCCTCTATTGAGCTACAATGAGGATCCAAATCCCTTGGCCTTCCTTGCCTAGCTCTTAGCCATCATAGCCCATTTGCCTCATGATCTTGGAACCAATGCCTCTAGTGTGCTTCAAAACTTCACCAAAATTTTCTTGAGAAAGGGTATTAGAAGGTGATTTTATCATGCCTACCTCCATCATGGTGCTATATTTGGTAGTGGAAATGGAAGGGGCTTTCTTGGTATCTTTGACAACTGCTTCTAGCTTCTTCAAGGCTTCTTCCTTCACTACCAAGTCCTAGTATATGTGAGCAATGAATTCGGTGAACCTCTCCTCTTGTCAATTATCCAGGTCAATTATTTTTCACCCAATTTCAAGAGCTACAATATGATCCTATATAATTCTTCCCTCATGGCAATGAAGGATTCCTAGTGCTTGAAAATCTCTTTTTCCAGTTCATCTACTTTTTTCCTCCAATATTGACTTTCTTCTTGGATATTCATTTTGAAGTCTCTCAACTCTTATAGCTTCTCATTATTCAAGTATTTTCTCATGGTAGAATCTTCAAGGTCTTTGATGAACCTACTCTGATACCATCTAATCTGTAAGCGGTGGGCCTATGGCCTATTTGTTTCATCAACACAGATTCTTTGTAGAATTTATATTTTGTTCTCTATTCTTTGGTTTGTTTATTGCTTGTTTTTCATTGCTTGTGGTCACCAAACCAATGGAAACTATGTTCCCAAATTGTGTTTATGGGAAGGTTCAAGCCCATCACTCATTACACAATGGTCTTTCTGTCTAAGACCCGCAATGAAGGAAATGTTGAGTGGATGGATTTAGTCATCCAAAGATGGAGGAAAATGCTCAGGGTATGAATTAATTCTACCAACAAATAAATAAATTTTCTATGGATGGATTTAGTCATACGACAATGGAGAAAAATGCCTAGACAATGTTAGAACATTGAGTATGGTTTGTGTACAACCTATGGGAAAAGGAAAACTCTCAACAAGCAAAGGACTGTTATGGATGGCCTATGGGAAAAAGAAAAATGACCAACATGAAGAGGATTGTTGTGGACAACCTCTGCGCAAAGGGAAAATGCCCAACAAGCAAAGAATTGTTGTCGACGACCTACGAGCAAAGGAAAAATGCCCAACAATATAAAACGTGGCCTAGAGGAGGAGATAAGATTTGTCAGAGAATGGAAATTGTCTAACAAGATGGATACTTCTATAACTTTCATACCACGATCCAATAATTCATTAAAATAACCCAAAAATCCATTGCATAAAGCGTATAAGAAATTAAACCAAGACAAGAAAAACTAGAACCATTTTATTATGCTCAGAGAATTCATTAAAAAGGGGGTGAGCTATGCATGCTCAAAATATCATGCATTGTTACTTTTATCCAGGTGGATATCGGTGGCCACCCACCTATTCCACTGGCTCGAAAAACAGTTTTCCACCTTGGCAGTTTTTCAACAATTTTTTGGGTTCCAAACTTCTGGGGCCGTTTTGAGGCCCTAAACGACATTTTTTGGGGATTTGGGGCCCATGTGACTCTCAAAGGCACTAATTTGGGCCAATCGAAAATTTTTCTTCTCAGTTAGACCTTTCCAACGGGCTATCGTGCGCCTAAAACGGAGATCGTATGCAAAAGTTATGACCCCAGGAAGTTGATGTACTAACTTACCCAAATGGGGCCCACGTGACTTTTGGCGCTTCATGTCCTGGGGTTAGGTTTTTGGATGTCTAGGGTTTTTGACATTCTTGTTTATTGTAAAAGGCCTTCATAGCCTCATTGTAACCATCTTCTTGTGAATGAGCACAGTTGTCACATCTCTTCTCAGAGATCAGCCACCACCATTCCAGTAAGCTTGTTTTCCATTGCATTTTACAGTTTCAGCTTATTTCCTTATTGAATAGAAAACCAATTTTATTGTATCTCTGTTATTTTATGTTAAGCATATTTTAATAATCTGTATTCATTTCATTCTGCTCATAAAATCTGGGATCATACTTACTAGCATACCCAAATTGTAGATAACCATGGCTTCGGGATACATTTTCTCGTTGTGGACAAACTTCCTGACTCCTTCATCCATTTACTTTGAGAAAGTTGCTTTTCGAGCTCTTGTTTCTTATCCTTCGAGTTTTTTCCCAATTCTCTTTTCATTCTCCCTCTCGCTTTCTCCTCACTTCATCATTCATTGTTTTAGTGGTTTCCTTTGGAATACCAACCATCACAATGGTTGGTTTCCCGTTCCAAATTTTCCAAAAAGACAAAATGCAATTAAAAAATAAGGATACACTTATTACAAATTTTACAAAGGTTTGTCAATGATCCAATTCAGATCACCTGTAGCCCTATAAACAAACATCACTCAAAGATAAAGTTCCCTAGAAGTTATTTCCCAAGTTATATGGTCTCTATCATATCATGCAATGCATTGGTTAGGTCACCAACAAGTTGACTCTCCCAGCCCACTCCAAGATTCATCCAGTCTTTCATGTGTCCTATTTTAATAAGGTTGTGGGATAAAATTGCAAAGTGCAAACCAACCTACCAGAACTTGATGAAGGATGTTCCATTTGGCTCTAGCTAGAATCGGTATTAGATATTAGAGAGTGCCAATTGCAGTAGCACACGATCAACGAAGTATTGATGTAGTGGAAATATATGCAACTTGAAAATGCCAAATGAGAATCAACAATGATTCAACAACAATTTCCTCACCTTCATCCTTGAGGACAACACTGATTTCGAGGGGGGCTACCCTAACCCCCTTACTTGGATTCTTTATTAATGTATGAGGCCACCTTCCTTGATTAAGGCCCATTAAATAATTAGTTAACARTCACTCATTGTAAAAAGAGTCATTTTTATTAATAAGGTCCAAATTAGTTCGTCSACCCTCATTATAAGGGGTCCATAGGTAGTTAAGATTCTCTATGGATAGCTCTATATTGAGTAGAATTTTATGTAATGTTTTTTCAAGAACKGTTACTCTATTTGGAGCATTGCTCTTGGAGGGTTTCCCCCTTGAAGTGGAAAATGAACATAGCTCTTTATTTTTTATTATCAAAGAGATCGTTCTTAGGGTTTATCTCTCTTTTTTCTGGTGTTCTTTGGTTTTTCACTATATTTTATGTGATGATAAATCTGAAATCGAAGGAAATAAACATGCATGATAAAATATTTCAATATAATACAATATCTTTTGTGACAAGTTGTTCCAATGTAATATCCACAGCTATTTACAAATCATGTGCATAGCTAGCTATTAAGATGACATTGAAAAGATCTAGCATAATGACAAGGGAATGATTTAATACAATTGGTGATGGCTTTAGCCAACAATAATTTGGTGTTGGTGTTGGTAGCATGGGAGTTAGGAACACTAATAAGAGTAAGTTAAAAAATGGACAAACTCAATCATTCTTTTGTTAAAATTATTTTCCAATGATATTAAAAATTTTACATTGATGTGAACTTTAACCATGAAACTTAACCTTTAAGATTTTAAGCTCATTTTAAAAAGACTCAATCATTGAAATTAAAAAAAAAAATAGTAAAACAAATTGAAACTTTACATTACTTATATTAAAAATGAAAATCATCAACTTCTTTCTTTAAAATTCGGAAAACGGGCATTAAAATAGTAGAAACCATAAATTTGACAACCTTTAACAGTATGAAATTCCAACCCTGCTTGCATTAGTCAATGGCATGCATAAATTCCTTCATTTAATATTTAATTCAATGATTGACTTGCATAATAGAATGATATAGGGATTCTTTCCACGTACATACACACTGAATTTGCCTGACAAACATTCTTGTTGTTATAAAGCTATTCGTCGATATTAAAAATATAATGTATTACTTGCCTCACAGGTTGCTCTGGATTGCACATGGGCACGACGAGAAAACCATGGCGGATATCCAACCGTCTGCAGGCACTTTCTCTTTCCATGGGACCTACCTCTGAACAGTTACCCAGACGAAGATACGTGTGTAAGCCCTAGGCCGATAACAGTACTGTGTATGTGTTAGGCGCCGATCCGTCTGACTAATTACTTCAAAATTCAAATAACAAATTAAGCTATGCGTTCCATCAACGTGTATGGCAAGCGCTATGCAGCGTTCACTTGCGCCATTTCTCTTCTGACAACAAATTCTGACATGGCCATGTCATGCAGAGTTTGCATGTGATATATTTTTCTTTTACAGTGATCTTTACATAATTGTATTGTTGAAGTAGCATTTAATGTTGTTCAGTAGACTGGTTATTGTTAGTTCATATGATTGGTTATTATTCGTTCATATGGTAAGCTCTATGCAGAGTATGGAACATTTTTTTTTCTAGAACAAATTCTGACATTGTCCAGTCTGCTAAGCAACATTCAATGTTATGACAGCTAATATATATATCATCGTATTATTTTGGTATATACCCAAAATATATCCAATTATATATATACCATCAGCCGCAGCATCCTCCACTTTATATAATTTGTATGATCATTAAGACTGTTTGTTAATCTAAATTCTAAACAAATACTTAAAATTCCACTCCTTCCACCCTTACTATCATCTTTGAATATATATATACAGAGAAATATTAGTACACATTGTGAGAATATCTCTTTGATATATATACCAACGGGTGGATTGCAGAAATACTCTGTTTGACTGTGTCAAATTTGTTCTCAGAGAAGAAATAAAGAGAATAAATGGTGTCAATATATATTTGTCCCATAACTCCATTCAGTTGAAATATTAAAAATAAAGAAACATGAAACACAGCACACAAAGATACCGTCAAAGCTGGTGAAATTTTGATATTTTATGAAGTTCCAAATCGAAGACATCATATTACGTAGTTATGTAACCGTTTTAAAAGCTATTATCGATGCTTCCAGTACCTCACGTTGCAGCGTTTAATGTTGATGTCGCTTTTTCTCTGAGCACTCTGCAAAACAGTGAATAGAGCTTTTCATGTCAATAAAGTTTTAGAAGGTCGACATGATCATATACTTTGGCTTCTAGCGTCTGCCCATTGCAGAATATCTTTTATTTAGTATTGATTGCGTGAATGGTGAGCATTGATTCAGAGGTCGTCATGCCGTGTCTCTGAGTTGTATTTAAGAAAGTGTACAAAGAACGTTATAAATTTGAAACTTTACAAAAGAAGAGATATAAGTGGATAATATGTGAATAAAAATAGGGTTTGTATTAACATTTAATATTAATGTGATATGTTTTTTTTAAAGGATTATTTGGGTTTCTTTAAATTATATGTTGGAAAAGTATTGAGAGAAATTTTCTAAAATTACCATAGTTTTGATGAGTTAGAAGATTATGAAGGTTCGTATAGTGACAAATCTTTTGAAATTGAGATTTAATTTGGGTATACTAGGACATTCTAAGAAAAAATGATTTTCATTTTCAACCATCTTAATGTCACAAAAATAATAGATTCTTTCATCCCACTATATTTTGGGAATTGTCCCCCATCCCTCATGAGAATTTATTCTTATTTTAATGATGTGAGATACTTTTGATCTTATAGTATCTCAATTTTGTTTTATCCTCTAATTATTTATTTCACTACAATGTCACCTTATATTTAGATGTAATAATATTTTTAATATTATCATTCTTCTCCATAATGATATCTTCCTTTATTCTCCACTGATTTAGCCAAGAGTTTACATCTTCATGCCATCCTAGATGGTTTTGGCTAGGGTTTGAAGCAATGGAGGCCTCTTGCTTTCCATGTTGTTTAACTTGTTCTTGTAAATTAGGTACCTAGTCATATTCTTGCTATCAATGGGAAAATGTTCGCTTCTATGAGGAGGATAGGATATGATGTATTGCCTTTAATTTTGAGATTATAAGTTATAAATTTCTTTTGGATCTACTCTCTTTTTCTCCATGATTCTCTAGAGATACGATGTCGCCAAATTTCACATCCATATAAGATAAGAAAAGTGATGAATATCTCAAAGAGAAGGTCTACATTAAGTAAAATATTTCAATATCAACTATATATGTACACATTAAGTAAAATATTTCAAATATATTTTACTTAATTTGGACATATATAATTGATATTGAAATATTTTACTTAATGTGGACATTGAAATATTTTATTTATGCCCCACATTGAAATATTTTTTGGTTACTAATATTTTTTTAAATGTCATGTGTCAACTCCATATTAATCATTGAACTAATTACACATCTTCATCATACTCCAAGGTAGAATGTATCTATGGTAGAATATTTTTTTTTCCTCTCTCTCTCTCTCTCTCTCTCTCTCTCTCTCTCTCTATATATATATATATATATATATATATATGTAAAGGTGATATAAAATTATTTCACTTAAGGTGGGCATTAAAATATTTTAGTTATGGCGGAAATATTTTTTTTGTTATTAATATTTTTTTAAATGTCACCTATCATAGATACCATACAAATCACCACTGATATTATGGATTGACAAAAAATTATGGTACCAAATGAAAAAAGATATTAAATTACACTAGAACAAGCTATTATAGCAACAAATAAATTAGCACTTTACAAGTGATAAACCAATGAAACAAGAGGGATAAACCATGGACTAGATTAAGGTTTCATTTATCAACAAAATCAGAAATTTAAAAGGAATACAACATCCCTTAAAACCCTGGACTTCCAACCCTAGATGGCTTTTATTACAAATAGTATTTTAGGGTTTTACAATGATAAAATGTCTAGCTCTTTTATGACTAGAAATGAAAGTTTTGTTGTAATAAAACCCTAAATTAGCGCCAAAATAGTAAAAAGAGGTAATTTTAAGAATTAATGATTGGCTATTGGGAGAAAAGACTAGTGCCCACTCTTTTTTTTGGCATATGGGATCAATTAAGGACTCTTTTGGAGAGAAGTGAGTGGATTATTTTAGGGTGATATCTAGAGATTGTTAGCTACTAACCCTACATTAATCCTAGAAGATCCTCCTAAAATATTAGAGAAAATTCAAAGGAAGTTTCTTCACAAGTTACCTTTCAATAGCTTTAATAAAAATGGTTTATTCAAGAAAAAACCAAGATAATGCTAACCAACACTAGAGAAACAACATTAGACTTAAATGCATTCATAAACAAAACCACAAGATAACAAGAGACTACATACTCATGAAATTTTGTATCCATCAAAACCCTAGACAATGAATATCCATATAGTAGCAAAGAATCCACAAGCACATTCTCCAAAAAGTCACTCTAACTAGCCATCCATAGCATTTTTCATAAGAGAGAATGAAGAAGTAGAAAAGTAGTGATGTATCTCCACAAGTAGCAATGATTTACAAGTGAGAAGTGTTTCTCTTATTTATATGAGAGTTGTAACACCATTCTCACACAAAATAATCTCTAAAAACATAAAATAATGTTTTTATCTCTCACAAATCCTAGACATAAGACAACAATACATAAAATATACATGATACATGAGTGGATAGATCACTAATACCCCAATAATGCCCTCCAATATTAAGTAAAGTAACTCAAAAATCAAATCATCCCTCATAAATATGCCCTCAAAATCAAATGTATGGCATGAATAAGTAGAAAGATCACTCAAAGATGAGGTGTAGGGTCTCCAAAAGTAAAACATTATCATGAAAGAGTGCAACATTTCATCTCCAAGTGGCATGTCATTTCCCCAAGAGGTGTGGTGTCTAATCAAAAGTTTCCATATCATCATCAAGAAGCCCAACATCCCCTTGAAAGGTGAAACGTCCCATGAAGAGGTGTCAAAGAATCATCAACATGCACAATGTTCCATCATCAGAAAGGGTCACATCATACCCCATGTGTGCTACAATGTCTCGTCAAGGGAGACATGTCATAGAAAGGCTCAACATCCTCCTAGAAGTATGGAATGACCTCTCTCAAATGGTGGGGATGACCTCCATGAAAGTGTGCTAGTAGCCCCTCAATATCCGCCAAAGGATCCAAGTGTCATCCCAGCATGTTGTTATGTGCAATCCATCAGCTGAGGAGGGGCTCATGTATCCCAATGCACCATGAAGATTGGAGGCAAGGTACACAATTCAAACACAACATATAAAGTAAGTCATGTCAATGTAAAATACATTAGATAGATCTCATGAAGTATCCTCTTCAAACTTCATACTAGCTTACAAAGTTATACAATTTGTCAAGTTTAGGTATGGGAGGATCATTATTAACCCCTATTAGGTTTTCCAATGTCCAAGATAAGAAGTATGTCCCAAGGAACTCGTCAATGAGTATGTGCAATGGTATGCAGTATGGAATGGAGTTTACTTCATGGGTGGATTGTCATTGAAATGCAAGGCCATGTATGATAGTCATCCTCATGAGCACCTTTGTAGAGTGAACGCTTAGGAAATGATGTACCCTTTCCTCATCACAGTGTCTTTCCAAACCCATGTTAGTCTTTTTCTATTACTTCAACCTTTTTGGATTTTGAGATTTGATTTGTTAATTCCTTTTTTCAGTTATGCATTCACTGCATAGTAATTAGGGTGATGGCCTCTTAGTGAGGGGGTAGAGCTCATGCTTCATTTATTTCTTGGTTTTTAATACTTTGTTTTTCTTGTTTGTTTATTTTCCTAGAATTTTGAATTAGGGATTTTTCTCTTTCTATATCATTTTTTATAAAGATGCATCAACCTCGGGCATTCAAACCCCTTCTTCTCATGGGATTATGTAACATGGACCTTTCTTAGATACATGTAAAAACCAACCCAAAATAAAAGACAATAGATAAAGGATAGATGGAATATGTTATGAATGGTAAGGGGTATGGACACATTACCCCCATTAAGGCCCCCAATAGTACAATGTTTCCCAAGAGTGACAACACTTTAGGAGATGATGATGAACATCAAGGTGAAACGAGGAAAAAAGTATAAATTCAAAGCATCATGATTCATTATCCAATTCAACCATTATCACCATTTTCATGCCCTAAACATTAACATTATCATTCAATATGAAGTGTCAAAACAATGTACCTCGGTGTGTAATGCACCCTATCATTTAATATGAGTGAGTTGAGCATGTAAAAGGCATCTATGGGCAATTGTTTGTGGAGAGTCTCAAATATTATCATCAAAACTACTCTCTAGAATGTGGATCATTTAGAAATAAATCTCCTCTAGGTACCTCTAAAATGAGGCGGTAACAAGTATCAATTATAAAATGTCAAATATAATTGATTTCCTTATTTTTTTAATAATTATTTGATTATAGTGTTATTTTTACATATATATAAATTTGTGAATGATTATTATTTAATTCATATTAAATTTAATATTATTATTACATTTTAGTTTTGTATAAATTGGGTCAACTTACATGCTAGGGTAGATAAATAAAACATTACAATCTTAACTGAAGATGAAAAAAATTAAAATTAAGCAATTGTGTTTTCTTTAATTTAATCTTTATCACATGTGGGAGCATCAAAAGGCTATTAAAAGGCTATTAAAGCGTGTAGAACTTTCAACTATCTTGGTGTAAAAGCAAAAACCATGATATAAGCACAAAAAAGTGGAGCCCATTGTAATGTATAATGAATAAGCCAACTTCAACTTTCGAGAAAAGATTCCAATACAATGTTAGCATGAAAATAGAAGTTCCATGAATGCAAGAGTATATAATTCTCGTGTACGTACATTAACCCTCGTGACATAATCCTGGTTTGGATTTTTTTTCCAACTCTCTAGAAAGTTAAGTTGTTCATCTAGGGGAAAATATGGCATTTTCACCTAGGTAGATATAAAAGCCTTACCACCGATCGATGTTTATGAAAGATGGAGTAACGGTCGTATGAGCTCGCCAATAATTTGATTAAAAAAAGGATGTTTAAATATGGATTAATGTATATTTTTAATAGAAATGTGTATAAACAATTTATATGGTTTCAAATTTTAGTCAAAAATTATTAGCCACTCAAATAGGATGATATAAAGATGTTAAATCTTAACTAAATCATTGAAGAATACAAAAAGAAGTTATCATGTAGAATATTGATAATATTACAAATAGTATCACTTTTAAATTTAAGGAGAATATGTGGTGTGATAAAGAATTAGAGGGTGGTCAACTCTAATTTAAAAAATCAAAAGTACCTCTTAGTTTTGAGAGATGCAAAGAAGAAAATCAACATTGCTAAAATAATAACAAACTCTTACAAGTTATATAGTGAAACTCGGCCTTGGACAATTCCACAATTACCAAAACACCCTTGTGACACTAAGAGGGTTGAAATGAAAAACACTTCCTCTTAGATTTCCCTCCCTATTCACAAATTATGTCCCAATTTAATAATATCATTATTAAATTTAAGTACCTCTTATTATTAAATTTAAATTATATCTCAATATAATTACCTATTATTATTATTATTATTATATTTCAATTTCAAAAAAATTTGCCACAATACAATCTTTCCTAACCTCTTAAGTCATCAAAACTATGGTGATCCTGGAACGCTTATCTCAATGTTTTTTTAGCTTAGAAATACAATTTTAAAGAAATGAAAGTAATCTCTTACCTTCTTAAGGTGGAATATAGCAATTATTCTCAATACACATTAATCATCATCAATTTTTTTTTATATAAAGATAAATTTATCAAATTATAAAAAAAAAGAAAAAAAATTATTTTTAAAAATAATAAATTTATTTGTTTAACTATTTTTAATTATTATTTTTAATATTAAAATTATTTATATTAAATTTTTTTATTAAAAATAATAAAAAAATAAATTAAAAAAGCGAAACTAAAAATATATCACCAAAAGTGAGAATAAAGTTTAAAAAATAAAAGAAATATTAACTCTAAATAATAGTCATTTCCTTTTTTGCTATCAATAAGTATCGCTCATTGATCAAATCAAGAAGCTTCAATATGGATTGATGCATGTTCTCACAATGAAAACATGTGTAAACGAAAAGTGAATAAAAAATATGAGATAAAAAAGATAACTTAAAATGGAAATGTTAAAAATAAATAATTAAAAATTAAAATACAATTAAAATTAAAATAACATTCCCCGGATGGGGTGTCACAAGGTGTATCGTGGCAAGTGGCGGTTGAGGGGACTGGGTGCCGTGGTATGGACACGCATGCCAGGCATGTGTAAAGGCCCGTCACCCCACCAGGTATTTAATCGCATCAATTCTGATATGAAGGGCATTTACGCAGGAGTCCTTTCGCTGTGCATTCAAATGCGTTGGGCTATAATGGCGACGGTAATGTTATTCGGGTTCATTCCGCCGAAGCTCGGCAGTCACCCTGTTTGTTTCCTCTGGTGCGAGCAAGAGCCCCTCCCCCTCTGTAACTCTTTGACCATCGCTCCCTCTGCACTTCCTATCGACTACTCCATACCGAGGCCACGAGGCAAACCACGGCGAGGAGCGTCGTGGAGGCCTCGACGACCTTCGCTCTCTCCACCAGACACTTCCTCCGACGATTCTCAGCCCAGCCTTCAAACAGTTTCATCCCCTGTAAATCTGCAGCCTCCGCATTTGGGCTCCATGGCCATTATCCCAAATTCCTCAATTACTCTACATCGACTTCTCCCTGACCTCGGACCATCCCAACCTCCCGCCAGCAACTTGGGCCAAGGCCAAACCTCTCAGAGTCAATCCAGTCCTCCAGCGACAAGTAGCCCGGCTCCCTTTGACAAAGCACAACTCCAGGACAACTTAGCCACTCTGTACACCCTGGTATTTGAGCTGAGGCAGGAGGTTGCAGACTTGCACTTTCGTGTGGAGGTCACGGAGATTAAGGTGGTCGACTGCCTCCAAATTCTGGCATCCTTGCGCGATGCATTGTTCCCAAATTCCGACGCAGAGGCCGAAGACGAAGACCCCGGAGTCGAGGGCGATGGAGTCCTGCATCCTGAGACAAGCACACCAGGAAAGCGCAAGGAGGAGGCAATGCAGGAGGACAGTGCCACTGCAGTTGTGCGCACTCAGGAGCACGACGAGCCTGGGTACTATGAGCATGAACCCGTGGATCCTCCATCCACTTGGCCGACCTACCAGCCAGGTGTCTAGGCTTACTCTGCTTAGTTTCCAGGTGTCTAAATGTCTAGGTCCAATAGGAATGCAACAGACAAGTTATGTTCTCTTTATTTTGCTTATGCTTAATAGCCCAACTATAACGGGCCGGCTGGACTGGTTTCCTCCGTGATGGGGCA
>JASDQU010104831.1:59185-74277 GCA_032191745.1 Picea mariana | reverse complement strand
TTGGGTTATGAGAAGATTTTTTAAGTGCACCTTTTGGAATGTGTGTCATTGTTTCTCCCAACGTCTTCTCAATCTGTAGAGGAAGAGATGGGAGATCAACTTCTTTACCCTTCTCAGAAGTGCTTGGTTTACTATAATCATGCACTCTAGTCGATATGAAAGCATCACCCCTAACCGTATATACATTCGTGGATGAGGGATTGTTCGGAGGTGGGCAGGTTTCTTGGCTACCCCCTTCCGTGCTTGTAGAGGCTTGAGTTAGATTTTGCCCATGTTGAAAGAGATTAGTCAACACCTCTTGTTGTTGTTGTGTGACAAACTTTTGGGCCTCTGCAAGTCGAGGACATAGATGGGTCGGGTGGTCTTCTGCACACAAGTTGCATGGATACCTCACCTTCCATTTTTCAGTGTTGTCCCCTCCAGCATTATCATTGGATTTTTTATCCCCCTTACCCTTCTTTCGTTGTTTTTTCTTCCCTTCAAGCTGCTGGGTGGCCTTTGGGTTAGTCGACTGCACAGTGTGTACTTTCGATGTTCTGGTAGGGGGAGCAGCCAAAGCAGTAGTTTGGCTAGCCGCTGTGTGTTGTATGGATAACTGCTGCAACTACTTTGTCAATTGCTCAGCGGGCTTGGTTTGTGCTGAACCAACAATACCATTGGCATGTGGTCCAACCCTCTATCTAGTTTTATCCAGTATTGAATGTGATGCATCTGGAAAGATGTTGTATAATAAACCAGACTGAGAATAGATGAGCTCAAACTGTTGATCCCTCATGATGGCATCTTCTTCAAAGAAAATTCCTAATGTCGCAACGTCTTTGGATAACTGCGTAACCAAAGACTTAAGGAACCACTCAAGTAGGAATGCTGGTGGAACTGGTACCTTGATTAAACTCTTCCGGCGTCTCCATTCTCGGATGTGATAAGAGATATGGTCCGATGTTGTCTGTTCAAAATTAGTGAGCAGCTTTGTGCCAGCGTCGTATCTCACAGGTAACTGGAAATGGTTAAGGAAAGCCATCGCTAGTTTTCCAAAAGAAGAGTATCTTGAACGATTGAGCTCAATGTACCATTTCACGGCACTCCCAATGAGAGTACATTGAAACAATCGCAACTGTACAGAGTCATCTTTCAATGAGTTAGATGAGCACCAAAGATGAAAGGTAGTCACATGATCTCCTGGATCTTCATTAGGCTTGGCTTTGAAATTTGGAATGTTCAAAGGGAACTTCATCGGCATAGGAGGCCAACGCGGATCGTGACAAATAGGGTCATTCAACAACCTTGTCAAATCTGGCAAGTGTAAATTCACCAGGAACGATAGTTTGGGTTGTTGCTGATAACCTGGGAAAAAGGGTCCTGGAGTTTGACTGGCACTAGGTTGCTAGGAAAAGTTTGGTTGCTGGCCCGGATTTTGGTAGAAACCATGGGCCAGCGTAAGGATTTTTCATATGTGGAGACATCATCGACTAATTTCCCAAATAGGACATAGATTGTTGGGCATGCATTGTATTCGAAGGACTTTGGGAAGGGTTACCCCATGCTGGTCCCATGGGGATAGGCATAGTAGTTTGTCCGGGGTTCCATTTATTGTGGAAAGAATTACCCCAGATCGACATTCTGGAGGAGGGAACGGATCCTTGCCCTAAATTCCAAGGTCCTGCTAGGTTTTCCCCTTGTGTAGGAATAGTACCCTGCCCAGGAGTAGATTGTCCAAAAATGGGGTTGCCCCCAGTCGGGAAAGCGACTGACGAGAAGGTGTTGTTAGCAAACATTCCGTTCCAAGAAAATGATGTCAAACCTACCGGCATACTATGTGAAGGTGGTCCTTGACTCCCCGCTCCAAATAAACTATTGTGTGTAGGTTGCCCGACAGATTGCTGATGTGAGCCACCAAGTGAAGGGGATGGAGGAGGGATATGACCTCCTCTGTAAGGAAAAGCGTTAAAAGGGATAGGAGTGCCCCCCATGTGACCTTGCAGAGGAGTGCTAGAGCTCCTTGCCCTAAGACCCAAAGTCTGTAAAGTGGAGTAGGAAAGTACAGGACTTGTACCCGAACTAGGCATCCCGTATGAGAATGGAGGGCCTGTCGCACTTGGTGTGAAAGGGGTTGTGGCCATTGTCAAAGATGGGTTCAGACCACTGTGCGAAGTAGTTGCGGTCGAGACCATGGTGACTTGGAAAAATGACAGTGGGTTAGAAGATGAAATCTCTCCTGTGGTGACAACCATGGTGGGAATTGAAGAATTCCCAGAAGGAGTAACAACATTTGTTTTCATTGCTGTGTGCGACACTGTCTGGCGCTCGTGAAATTGAATTGGTACAATAAAAGGTGCCAAGAAATTAGTGGTTGGGGTTTCAACCGGGCCAACAGCGGTTGCTTCAAGGTCCAAAACAGTCGATTCCTTCAGGTGTTGTTTGGGCACAATGGTTTGTAACCCGGTCGCTTCAAAAGACCCTTGTTGTTCTAGCTTCTGCCTTAAAGGTGGCGGGGGTGGCTCTAGTGTAGGCGACAGGCCAAGAAGCCTTCGTGACCGGCGGAGCTCAGGATCATCCACTGTGTGAGAAGATCCAAGACACTTTAAGGTATTCTAAATGCTCAAAAGTAACACCCACTACAAAAGAATCCCTAGAAGATAAGACAAGCAAACACTAAATTAATTGGAAGAACAGTTACAACAACCAACACTAGAGCAACTTACTGATGCAAGTGAAACTTGAACACGGAAGCACCCTCCGGGTATACTCTACAAAGCATGGCCCGATGTCTGTCCTAGGTACCGTAGTATACCCCCGCAGTCACCTGTGTATGTCCCTAACAAAGATTGGCAACTAGGTTGCCAGCACGTGAACAGTCACCAGGCGGNAACCTGTCAAGGGTATCGAGAGAAAATGGTTTGGAAGACAACTGAGTACCTCGAATGGATTCGAGACCCATGAAGCCCCGTGGAAAATGCAAACGATGGAATCCCAAAACAAGCCCTCTATATGTGTTCTCCACTACGATTGGTCCGACTTTGGAGGGGTTATCTCCGCTACCTTTCCGCACGCGACCTCGTGTTTATCCCCTATGTTAGAGGGCGGTCCCGAATAACTTTCACAAAAATTGTCTTAGAGACTCCCTATCTTAAACTCCAATATTTGATTTTAAATGGCCTTGAAGAGTTTCCTCTCCAACTTAATCCAAGGCCCTAGTCCTGAACTAGTTTGTGAACCCTACAAACATAAAAGTCTAGTAGATTTTAAATTTAGCGTTACTTTTATGGCTTTGTCTTATGTCAAGGGGTATGAGGGTGAAACTGATGATGTGTAAAAGATGAAAGAAAAAAATGAATAAAAAAGCTGGAAACAAAACTTTTACTGAATGCAAAATTTTGACAACTTTTCAAAAAATATTTTTAATTTTTCTAAGATTTTGGATAGCAAACTCAAAGGAATTTCACTCGACTACGAGCTACTTATGATCTAAGTGAACTAAAAAAACTTATGAAATAAAAGACTTTTCCTCTGGCCTAATAATGCAGAAACACACTGTTCAACCAAATAAGAAAATGAAAATATTTTATTTTTATTTTAAATGCTAGTAAAGAAAGAAAGGAAAAATACCGACAAGCAAAAACCAAGAAAAACAATTCTGGCCTAATCGCAGATCGCAAAGAATCAGATTAACAAATCACACAATAGCAATCGTAAAAACAATGACTCTCACACTTGTCTAAAAACCATAATTTTTATTTTTATTTTTCTAACAACGTTTTAAATGAGAAAAAGCAAGCTAAGGGTAAGATTAATCCTAAGCTACTGACTGCTCACACAGAGATTCGAACACCCGAGAGGAATAATTCTTATCAAGGGAAAGGATGACTACCTTACCCTCAACAAAAAGTATTCTGTACAAGCACGCAACTTTCACTTTAACAACACACGTGCGAACGTGTGCTGAATATAGACAGAGTACGTGTACACGCGGGTTGACCTTGTACAGGCCACGTGTATATCTAAACTCTGAGAAAAAATGGAAACAGACAGACCAAACCAGGAAGAGACCACTGATATTGATAACCAGGATCCCTTGAAGGCTTGGACACTCTTTTTAACAGAAAAACAAATAATGCAAGGAAAAATAATAAGGAAAAAATAATCTGAGATAGGACTGTTAGCAAACAAGACTTAGACATAATTCTAGAAAACCCCTTGAGAATGTGTGATTCTGATAGGGAAGAGGATGACTACCTCTGAGGTTCTCTGAACTCTACATGCTACCGCTACCTCTACAGCTAGCGTTCACACACGGGCTGTAAGAGGATAGGGTGCGGGTAGACGCGTGCAGACCTTGTGCAGGCCGCGTGTACCTTTGTGGGTCTCGAAAAACAAAGTCAAGAAAAAGTCAGGGAAAGTTGGTATAGAAAACTAGAATCCTTGCTAGCTTAGACCTTACAGAAATGAAAATAAAAGACAGGCAAGAAAAACTAGTCTTTAAACTACCCAAAAACTAAATAAAATTCCAGGAACCCTAGAGATTTTCCCCAGTACGGTTTGTAACCCGGTCGCTTCATCAGTCCATGAGTTTTCTTTTTAGTATATTGAAAATACAAAAGAATAGGCATTTTGCATTGGTTGGTATTTTTGTCTTTGAACCTTTATCATTAGCTTAGTAGCGAAAGGTTGCATTTTACTTCTGAATTGCAGAGTCGAAATTGAAGACTGCACTATTTTTATTAGTATATCATTCATTGAAAAGTTAAAGATAGACTTCACATTTTATTCATATTTATTTTCTTCCAGAGTCATAACATCAGGAGTTTCACTTCCATACCCTTTTGAGTAATCACGACCAATAAAATTTATGCTTTAAACTAAAATTGATTAGTCACGATTTTATTTTTAGGGTGCATAAACTAGCCTAGGATTTAGTGTCTTGGAATAGGATTTTGTGAGTAAACTTCTCCAAGGCGATTAAATCAACATATGTGTCTGAGACAGGGAATTGAGAAGTCCATTGTATAATTGGTAATATCAGGAGGCTCCGCTCACACTGGAGTTAATCACGAGGTCGCACAAAGTTAGTTGAAGGGATAACCCCTAGATACTCACCTAGCGTCAGAGATATTTCTATGGATTTATTCGTATTTAGGGATCTTGCTAGTACCCATACCTCTGTGAGAGGTAGTTCTTTCAAGGTTTTGGGCTTTGCTACCCTAACCATACGATGATCCAGACTTACAAATTCTCACATGTGCATCGGTTATACAATGGTTTATTAGTTGCTTGACTTAGGTATCTCATAGGTTACTTGCAGGGGTATTTCTACTTGTATCCTAAGTCAGATAGGGGTCCGACAACACACAGCCTTTATAGAGGATTACCTTTGTGGGGGATCTGACCGACTGGTTGTTAAGCCCACGAGGGCCCCTATAACTGATTTTGTTACCTCCAAACTTTAGTGGGGAGTCTCAGGTCCCTCTTGGACGAGACATACCTTCTTTAGCGAGGGAGGTCACTCAACCACTTTAGCCTGTTTGCATGCATATAGGTCATTTGACTTTTGGTATGCTCTTTGATTATTAGTTGGCCTTAGGAGTCTATACTGAGTCTTAATTACCATGGACAATGGAGTTCCTTTTGCTCCCTCATTTACTGCTACCACCCCCATGATGTCCACTCATTTCATGGGGACGAATCTTTCCTCTTCGCATTATGGTATGCAGAATTATAATACTCAATCTATGCCTTGGGTCTCTAATCATTTTTCTCATGGTATGTCTGATATGTCTTCACACATACCATCCTCTATCTCGCCTCCTTATGCAAATACAAGTTTTGGGTCTGGGGGCATGATGCCTCCTTCTTATACCTCTCCGTTTGGTGGGAGTCATATCCTTCAAACACCTCTTACGGTAGGAGGTTGGAATATTCCTTCCTACGAATCCACCATGCGAGAAGTAAGTGCCCAATTAAGAAATCATTCTACTTATCACACTCTGTCCAATTATCCTTCTTCCTCTATGTCAGTTCCTACAAACACTTTTCCCATGGCGAACCTTCATTTGTCCTCCGGTGTTTCATTCAGGGGGAGTTATTTTTATAGTATGGGCAACCCCCCTCACGAAATTCCTTCGCCTGGGGGAAACATATATCCTCACATGAGTAACCCTTGTCATGTCACTTTCTCTTCCCAAGCGGCTTCCTCAGTGTCGATTCCCTTACAACCTATTATGAATTAGTATGGAGGAGGATATTATCCTGCCGAGCAGAACCATGGTGTATACCAGAACCCTTCTTGGCCTACAATTTCTCAGAACCAATATTTCCTTGGACCTTGGCCTCAAATGCTGCAATTCATCACTGCCGCAATTCTAGTCACTGCGTGTCATACTGGCATTATATCACCAACCTCTGCTAGTCAAGTTGGAGATTTGTTGACAACCTCTGTGAGTCATGTTGAAGACCTGCAACTAGCCACTGCAAGTCATGCTGGGGGCACATGTCTGGTCACTGCTAGTCACACCACAAGTCATGCTGGGAGCATGTCACTAGCCACTGCAAGTCATGCTGGGAGCATTTATATGATTGAGAAGCCTAGATGTCTCAGACGTAAGCCTAGATTCTTTTGCAGGACTTGTGAAGGAAGTCACCTTACTCATTTGTGTCCTGTTACTGCTGGGATACCAGAAGCATGGGGCTCACCTAAGGGCCCTTCAGGTTTTGAGGCATCTATGGTTTCACAACACTCTGTTCCTTCTTTGGTTGATACAACAGTCATGCCAATGCAATCTTCGGCTGACACCCCTTTTTCTTTAGAGGTTGATGCATCCTTTGACCTTGCTGTCTGACATCCCATTCAACCTGTGATTGTGTTGATGCTATATTTGACCGACACCTCTCCTATGTTCCGGGGTGATGCGTCTCTTGACCTTGTTGTCTCGCATCTTGTTCAACCAATGGTCACGTCGATGCAATCTTCGAGTGAAAATACTCGTGTTTTTTGGGGTGATACACCTCTTGACCTTGTTTTCTCCCATCCTATTCAACCAATGGTTGAGGAAGTGGTCGTATCAATGCAATCTTCGATTGACCCCAATCTTCTCTTAGAGAGTGACAAGTCTAAGGAAGCGGTTGTGCCAATGCAATTTTTGGTTGATCACGCTCTTCTCATTCTGGTTCTATACCTTTTATGCCATGTCCTTAGCATTTCTAGTACTTCACCTTCTGAAGAAGAGAGAGTTTTACTCTTCCCGAGTTCTCTCCCTCCAAGTCTTGATGAGGTTCCTTTTGATTGGGATGGTCTTGTGAGGTATCCAATGCCTCCACCTATGTCTTTTCTAGGAAGAGACATTATCCGATATACCATGGAGAAGATACCCTTCGTTAACACTTTGTCCTCCTCGACTTGGAGAGATTTGGGTCTTCCTAAGCTTGTGTCAGTTCTTCGTAAGATACTGACATTCCACAGAAGGTACACATGGGAGCCTTGGCCTCCCCCATGACTTGCCGCCTAGAATCTCCAAAACGAGTCTCAGTGAAGCTCTTTTCCGACTCGTCTAAAAACTGAAAAGATCACCGAGTGATTTGTCCCTTTCAAACTCATTAAAATTGGATTTGAAAGGTCACGAGTCTTAGTTAAGCTCTTTTCCAACTCATTATCAAAAATAGAAAATATTGCCGAGTGAACTTGTCTTTTTCACACTCGTAAATTGGATTTGAAAAGACATCTATGTTAGGTGGAAATATTGTCGTTTAATTCCGTTGTAGTATTTTCCCAACTATTTAATTTTTCAATCCGAGGTTCATAGGCTTACAAAGCACACACACTATATATGCAAGAATGACGTAGAAGTAATCTAATCTAAATTGCTGAAATGAAATTAATCTAGGAAAGCAATACATTGCATAAGGGAAAAACAATACAACATGTGAAGAGTTGAATGACAAAAGACATATGTGAGCTCACACAATATATCAATCTCAAATTATATTACAAGAGTCAAATGAAAAAGCATGAAAGAATAACAATGAAAGAATCAAAGCTAAGAATCCCCTTCTCCTAATTACAAGACTAAATTATGAATTACATGACTCTCTAACTTCCATCTCTAACTCCCCAAAATGAAGAGAGAACACTCTCTTTTATACATGAGAGTCTCATAATTACAGATCCACTATTCTCTCAACTTATTCCTTCAAATCCTCCACACATATCTTGGATAAGATATCCTATCATAATCTCCATGATCTTCTCCTTTGAATATGCTTGAATGATTGTCCCAAATATTCTTCAAATCTTCAAAGCTTGAAGATGAAATTCGAATTTGAGGCTAGGTGGTAATATTTGACTTTGTTGAAGTCTTCACATATGCCTGGACACATCATCAAACTCATCCAACCTTGATATATCATGAAAATATGTCATTTTTCTAATATTTAATCATAAATTCACTTCTAATACTAAAATGAATAAAGTGGAAAATAATAATGTGAAACCCAAATGTATTTATGAAAATGGTGTGATGGAAGGTTAATGGGACAATGAAATGTAAGGAATAGTGAAGGAAAAAGGGGATATAAAAGTGACATTTCTGAGGCCCAACAGTCTATTTGGCACAAGTTTACCCCTTTTTCACACCAAGTAGACTAAAAGACATAAAAAAGGACATTTTTTGGTGTTAAGTTGTGATTGCACCTCATGCCCTCACTTGCAGTATTGAGCCTTTAGCTGGTTCTCGCTTTGCATTATAAACCGCTGCCTAAGCAGTTTTACATCCTCAACCAAGCAGAGCCTTGTTTATATCCTTCACAATTTGACACCCTATACCTTGGAGGGAACATCACCCCGAGTGTCCATCTCCCGCATACATTTCCTTACATTAAGCATAGGTACGTTCCACTGCTGGAACTAGTTTTTGCTTACTTGCGACACTCGTTCCCTCCTCTGTATCATAACATTCATTTGTTATGAAAAACAAAAGATGGGTGGAAAGGGAGTAATATATTGTAATTGGTAGCAGTCATGTCGTCTTTTAACAGAGCACAAAGCTATTGAATCCTTGCGTCATCATAATTTTGGGTTTAGCATGGCCTTAGGAAGCTGATGTTGCTATAGAGTTTTCTCTACTGACTGGTCACTCTTCCAGTCCCTATAGAGAATGTTATGGATGCCTCCTGCATCTAATAGTCACATCATTGGGTCTATGCTACCACAGTCCACCATATGTCTCATACTCTTGTTCAAAGGAAGTCTATCAACTTGTGTCAGCCAGTCCTCAGAAATATTGACTTTGCATGTCGGCCATACCCTTAGTTTGTCTCAGAATTACATGATACTATGGTCTTATCGTGCACCTTGGCCCTACTTTCATCATTGGTAGGTCACCTTGAACCCAACAATCGACATTTCATCATTGGTTGTTGACTGGGTGGTTTCCCTTATGTTTGACGATAATACATCTATTCACAATTTGGGATTCGTGCAAAGTCTTGGATGCCATTAGCCTTATTGGTGGTTTCCTCGCCTTTGTCAGCAATTTTTCATCATTGGCTGCTATTTAGAGGGTCTTTTTTGTGTACAACTTGCATTTGGCACACACGAAAGACACACAGGGTCGTTGGTTCGTGAACATGTTCTTCATCCGATATCCACCAAATTATGAAGCTCCTGCTTTGTTCCTCGTGCTGATTGATGAGAGATGCCATAATGCTCTCCTTTTAGCGGGTCTCTTTCCATCGACTTCAGCTCATTTATTCTGTATATGGGAACTATAGTTTTATGAGTACCTTGAAGATTGCAATAATTAGTGGTAGGCTCTCTCGCCATTGACAGATGGGAATACATCAATGTCTCCTAATCAATGGATTTCTCAAGTTTTCGACACCAACTCCTTTATTCACACTTGTAGAGATGTACTTGGTGCCTTGATGCCTACTTTCATTATTGGTAGGCTGTCTCGCATTTGTTAACGGTATACCTGAATGACTGATAATCAAATGATGTCTCATGTTGTTCGACCTCAACTCCTTTATTCATATGATGCAGACTTGCACCATTGGCAGATAGTGTAGAAGACTTGAAGACATCACTATGTGGCCACAACTTTCTTGAGCTATTGCTTCCCTTTCATTGGACCAATACCTATTTGACTTCAGTGATCATGGGAGATCAGATTGTACTCCGTGGTATACAGATATCTTCAGATTGATTTTGAGACTAGTTTCACTCGGCCTTGTTCGTGAATATGACAACTTCTGGCATGTAACCGCATTTGTATTTGCCTATTCATGGCCATGAACCCCTGTTTGGTATATTTTTCACATGGATCTGCATTGTATTCTTGGCAGCCATGTATGCAAAGTCAGTACATAATGTAATGAGCAATTGAGTTCATCCAGTTGGCTTTCTACCACTCCACTTCTGGGTTATTTATAATGTATTTCGGCCATCACAGATACTCCTCTGATATCACACATTAGGGGGCATCTGTTATAGCAAGATTTGCCTCACCATTGCTATCTTGCACAAAGGTCCTTTTTCCATTTCCCTATGCAGACTTATCATCCCTTTTTGTTGAATCTAGAGCTAAAAATATACATTTTTCCACATATATGCTCCCTATCTGTTATGTAAGATGTGTATACTCTGGCTGCTCCACTATAGCCTGCGTACATAGGGATTTGTGCCAGAAAATACAAAAACGAGGTCAGGTTTCCATGTCACAACAGGAGATCTATGATCCTTGTCCTTCCATATACTGGAAACGTTCTGACTCGATCCTTCAGTTGCATTCTGAAGGCTATAAGAGCACAATTTCAAGCTATGGAAAAAAAGGAGAAAACATTCAACTTTGAGAGCAAAGTTACTCTAGATAAATTACTTCATATTGAGTCTGCATCCCTTTGTCCCTCAAGTCTGAACATAGTGTTCATCCCCCAAGCTCTTTCCCTATTGTTGAGAGGACCTCATTGCCTCTTTCCTATGAGCTTTCCTTTGGTGGAGGATTGAAGTGGTGGAGACCCAATTGGCAGGAACTTGGTTTCTTGGTTTCGAATCATGCCAACACAGAAGTCTATAATGTTGTCACTTCTGTTGATCAATTATTAATAGAAATACTCCTTTCTCGTCCTATTGATATCATGCAAATATATGATTATTATCCATGGGCATGTTTGTAATGTTTATTAATGGATTATGCTATCTGATGTGCTAACCCTTTTTATATTATCACTGTATACTTACTCTGTTTGTCTGTTGAGAACTTCTTGCAGGTATAAAGCTTTGGGTCAAAGTGCTCAATGGTGGAACATCATTGAACGTTGGATCGAGGTAGGTCTCTTTCTCATCTTGCACATTAGTCTATATAACATATGTTGGAATTGATTTGATTTCTGTAGTCATACTTGTCTGTTGTGGTTTACCCTTGGCCATAAAGAGTTTTTCCCTCGTAAAAACACCATGGATTTAAGTTGTGACTATTTTCTTAAATACATACGACCTTTGTAGCGAATCTTGTCATTGTGCCAAGAGTACCCTGGAGAAGCTGGAGAATTGTCTTACAATTGTTGGATGAGAATATAAATTTTGGGATCTTGTAGCCATTCTCGATGAATAGCTTGGAGCCAATCCGGTACAATGAATGAGAGTGAAAAGAGGGACCCTTCATCTTCATATTTCCTGGAAAGAGCATCAACAATCACATTTTATTTTCCTTTCTTGTAAATTATCTCATAATTATATCCAAATAGCTTGGTCACCCATTTTTGTTTCTTCGAGGATAAAATTCTTTGCTCCAAAAAATACTTGAGGCTATGATGATCTATTTTAATTTGGAAATGTTTCCCGAATAGATAAGGGCACCAGAGATCCACGACATGAAGAATAGCCAACATTTCCTTTTCATAGATTGATTGGCCCAAATGTCGCTTCAAAAGTTCTTTGCTAGTGAAGGCCAAAGACTAGCCATCTTGCATAAGCACTGCTCCAATTACTTTCCCCGAGGCATCACATTATAGGACCAAAGAATTTTTGAATTTGAGAAGGGTCAGGACATGAGTTGTGCACATAGCCACTTTCAAGGCTTGAAAGGATTGATCAACAATTGGAGTCCAAGTGAAAGCATTCTTTTTAAGGAGAGCAATGAGAGGCCCTGTAATTTTTCCATAATTTTTAACAAACTTGCAATAATAGCCCATTAAATCTAGAAAACCACACAAGGTCTTGATAGTTTTGGGGCGAGGCCAATCCCGCATAGCTTCAATTTTTTCAAGATCCACCCTGACACCATCCTTGCCAACAATATGAACCAAGTACTCCACTTCCGAGGCTCCAAAGGAACATTTAGATTGTTTGAAAAAAAATTGGTGCTGAGAGAGTAGATGGAGAACTTGATCCACATGGGTGAGATGGGCTGTCTAGGTTTTACTATAGATGAGAATATCATCAAAGAAAACTAAGAAAAAATGAAGGAGAAAAGGATGAAAGACATGATTCATGAGACTTTGGAAAGTGGAGGCATCATTACATAGGACAAAGGGCATTACCAAGAACTCATAGTGACCCTCATGAGTTTGAAATGCAGTCTTAGGAATGTTTACCTATTTCATACGTATTTGGTGGTAGCTAGAACGAAGATCAAGTTTAGTAAAGTAATGGACACCACTTAATTCATCAAAGAGATAATCAATGATAGGAATGATAATTTTTTCTTTGATGGCGAGTCTGTTGAGGGAGCGAAAGCCGAGACACATGCAGAAAGTTCCTTCTTTCTTAAGTACCATGACCACAGAAGAAGAATAAGGACTGGTACTAGGAAGAATAACACCCATGACGAGCAATTCTTGAACATTTTTCTCAATTTCATTCTTCTGGGAAAAAGGATGACAATAAGGTCAAATATTGGGAGGGAGATTTCTTGGGACAAGATGAATGGAATGATCATGAACACCACATGAAGGGGGAAGTCCATGGGGAGTGGAAAAAACAACTTGATGTTTGGATATGATAGATTGAAGGTGAGGATGCACAGAGAGTGTCTCAATTGCTTGAATGGAATGGAGTTGGGAAATAATTCCTACATGATTTTTTTTGAGGATATTTTCCATTCGATGGGAACTAATGATCTCAGGGGAGCCTACTGTTATGCCTTGGAACTTATACTATTGTCCCTCCTGGTGGAATTTCATGGTTAATTCCTTAAACTCCATGAGGATGGGGCCAAGAGTCCGTAACCATTTCACACCAAGAACAATGTCACAACCACCCATGTCGATAGTAAACATATGAGATTTCATGTGGTACTGATCAATTTGGAGATAGACATTTCATGGAACCTCCATTGGAAATCATGATTTGAAAGTTGTTGACTGCACATATATAGAAATTGGTTTCTTGGGCAATGTGACGATGAATAAAATTATGGGTGCTTCCACTATCAATGAGGATGATAACCTTCTGATGCTTAATGTAGCCAATTAGCTTGAGGGTTTAGGGAGTAGAGAAGCCAGTGAGAGCATTCAGTGAATTTACTAGTTCGACTTTGGNGGCGGAGTAAGATCAATTGGCTCATGTAACTATGCCATAGAGGGTGCCTTGACCTCTTCTTCAGAAACATACTTAGAGATGGAAATAGAAATCTTTTTTTCCTTACACTTGTGCCTCAGAAAATATTTGTCATCACAATTATAACAAAGTCCCTTGAGTTGGCGTTCAACCATTTATTCCTGGGTCAATTTATAGATCTTCATTAGAGTGGGAGGAGGGGTTGGAGTGGAGGGTTTAGGGTGGGAAATAAAGGAGGGTTTTTTGGTTTGAGAAGAGACAACCTATTGTGCTTCCTTATCTCTTTTAGTATCTTCCACCAAACTCTAAGGGAGATCCAAGAGGACATGAGAATGGATATCATCCTCGAGGACAGTAATAAAGCATTCCCGAAAAAAAGCATCAGACATGCCCTTTTTACAGAAAGACAAGTGCTCAAAAGTAGCTATAAAGTCTTCCACTATTGATGCAGGAGCATCGCCTTCGAAGTCAAATACACAAGCCTAGAGGAAAGGATATGACATCTCAACATGGAAGAATTTCAAATCAACATTTAACTCAAAAGTAAATCGAGTTGTTGAGATATTTTGGAAACAATGTTTTTTAATATGTCTTGTTTGTAAAAGTCTTATACGACTGTAAGGAGTTGCAGATATAGAGTGTTGGCTCTTATCTGGCAATAACAAATAGTTATTGTAATAGGACAAAGTAGGTAACCACTAAGACCTGATAGGATAGGTTGCAGACAGGATGGAGGGAGCTCGTGGAGCCAATCCTTAGATACTTTGTTGTTGTATTGTAATAGACATAGAGATAGGGAGAGAGAGATCAATAGAGACAGGATAGGGTAGAAGAAAGATGTAGGGAAGAACTACAATATTATGTAATTTGTTTCATGAATGAATAGAATAGACAAAATTGTCCAAATCCTTTGGACTCTGTTCATTTTGATATGTGATTGAATAAATGTTACATTCTGTGTGTGTGTTTTAGTTCATTTTGTTCATGTATGATTGTTAAGAGTTAATCGTACGAGTTCATGATGAATTTGGATAAGTTTCAATTGTTTCTCTTCTGAAACTTGTATGTAAGGTGTGCATCTCGTATGCAAGGAGTGCGTCGACAGAGTCTCAGAGTGACTCATAGAAGTTCAGAGAGGAAAAAGGGAACTTAGACCAGGTGCAAGGAGTGCATAGCATCAAGGAGAAACCAAACATTGAAGAACCATAACAGAGGAACGCAAGGAGTGTGGGAATAATTTCTTTTCAAGAAATCCTTCGATCTGAGTTAGATGAGATCCTAGGAATGCAAGGAGTGCGTGGGAAGTCAGAATCTTCAAGGGAACTAAGCTCAGAAGGGATAACACTTTTCAGAAGTGCAGACGAGGTCCAAGAGACAGACTTGTAGGAGGAGAAAAGGTCGAGGCCTTTGAACACTTAGAAATATTCTAAGCTAGAGGAAGTCGAAAGCTCAGGAAGAGGAGTGACAATAGCTGTTGGATCATAGTGCAGAGGATCAACAATCGTCTGATCAAAGAAAGGTGCATGAGACTTAGCATTTTCACACA
>JASDQU010104830.1:96368-113751 GCA_032191745.1 Picea mariana | reverse complement strand
GTAGAGGTAGTTGATGCACGTCTCGATTACAACTTGTTACTAGGTCACAATTGGACCTATTCTATGGTCATTGTCATATCTTCCGTCTTCTACACACTTTGTTTTCCTCATCAGTGGGAGATCATGATAGTCGACTAGTTATCCTTTGCATACTCTAGTCCTAATGCATCTATTGGACCGTCGATCCCGGTGATCGACAATTCTCAGCCGACAACTGAGGATATGGGTGTCGGAATGTATTCCTCCCTCATGGGTACTTTTGACTTCTCAACACCAATTCACCATGTTTATGCCATGACTAGTAGGCCTGCTTCAGAAGGTATGTCATTTCCTTTCCGCACTTCCTATCTTAGGGATCCATGGACCCTACCTTCTCCGACTTTGTCGAGTGAAGGTCAGTCACATGTTGGCATGGTTGTGCCACTATCGACAACAGAGATTGCGTATCAAGCCATTCTTGACTCCTTTGTCCATCCTAATCCCATTACCTCACAGATGGACGAGGAGGATCCCATTCTTAGGCCTGTATGGGCCACCTCGTTATCTTGTTCACATGATTTCTTAGATGAGACTTTGCCTTCAGACTAAGCCATCCTTGAAGCCATGAATATTTTCGAGAGATCTTGGGATGATATGCATCATCGATATTATTTTCTCCCAAGTCTTAAAAGAATTGAGCAAGATGATTTTTGGTCTACCTTGAGTGAGATAGTCGGTCACACCGTAGTTCCACATGATACACATGACATTTAGGCTGAAGGAAATATGGTGAGTATTTCTCCTAACGTCCCAATCGATATCTCTCATACCCCTGGGAATATTGAGAATGTAAACATAGGTGTGGATTCTTCGCCAGAAGAGATTCTGATCTACACCAACTTATAAAAATAATTTCAAGATGTATTTGCTTGGTCATATGAAGAGATGCCAGGGATCGACCCTCATATTGTCGAACATAAGATTAGAAATTATCCAGATGCTAAACTTGTTCGACAACGTCTTAGAGATGTTAATCCTAGGAAGGCCCCCACTATTAAGGAAGAGGTGGAGAAGCTACTTAATGATGGCTTCATCTACCCAATTCCCTTAACTGAATGTGTATCCAACCCCATTCTTGTGAATAAAAAGCAAGGAACCATTCGTGTGTGTATGGACTTTCACGACCTGAACAAGGCTTGTCCTAAAGATAACTTCATCATGCCTTTCGTTGATCCGATTCTCGATGAGTGTGTGGGAAGCAAAATATTTTCCTTTATGGATGGATTTTCAAGATATAACCAAATCTAGATCAAACTTGAGGACTAACACAAGATGGCATTTATATGTCCTTGGGGTAATTTTGCATACCGGAAAATGCCTTTCAGCCTGAAAAACGTTGGAGCGACCTTCCAACACACCATGACTTTCACTTTTCATGATCTCAAGCACATATTCGAAGCTTACCTCGATGATATTGCTACTCACTCTCGCAAGAGAGTGGATCATGTAACACACCTTCAGCTGGTTTTTGAAAGATTTTGTTACTATAAAATCCAGTTAAACCCTCACAAATCCATCTTTTTCGTTAAGTGTGGCCATCTCTTAGGATTCTTAGTCTCCGAGACTGGGATCATGGTATATCCTATTAAGGTTGAGGCAATACTTCAATTGCCTACCCCGTGCACGATTAGACAAATTCAAGGTTTACAGGGGAAAGTTAACTTTCTACGTTGGTTTATAGTGAATTATGCCAATATCACTAGGGGTTTCATGCGCCTATTGAAAAAAGAAACTCCTTTTATCTAGAATGAGTGAGCCCAAGATTATTTTGATGCTTTAAAGAAAGCCTTAGTATCGACACCTCTGCTGAAATCCCCTGATTACAGTAGAGATTACTTGTTGTATATTTCCATGTCTGAAGAAATGATTGTTATGGTTCTAGTTCAGGAGGATGATGAACTCCATGAGCATGTCATCTACTATATCATTCAAAATTTAGTCGATCCTGAGATTAATTACTCCCACGTTGAAAAGATAGCTTTGGCTACCATTAACGCAGTCCAACATTTATGACACTATATAATGCTTTGAAAGACTACTGTGGTTGCAGATGTCAATCCATTTCAATACGTCCTCACTGGTCGTATCATAGGAGGGAAATATAATAAATAAATTTTCATCTTACAAGAATTTGATCTCGACTTTGCTTCGGCCAAGTCCAAGAAATCACTAGTTTTTGAAGAATTAATATCCGATTTTCCACGATTAGATGAGGATGTTATCCATGTCGATTCATTTGTAGACGAACATATTTTCCTTGTCTCGTTGACCGACCCCTACTATGGAGACATTGTTTTATATCTTCAAACCTTGAAGTTCACTCAGCATCTCTCACGAGATGATTCACGATGTGTTAGATACCAAGCCAAAAAGTATACCATCGTTGGTGGCACTTTGTAGCACTGAGGAATAGAGAGTATCTTACGTCACTTCTTAACTCATGAGGAAGCCGAGTCATTTATAAATGATTGCCACAAAGGGGCTTGTGGTGGTCATCTATCTGGGCTTACGACATCCCAAAAAATCCTATGAGCTGGTTACTTCTGGCCCACCATCTTTAAATATTGCATTGAAGCGGTTAAGAAGTGTCACCCTTTCCAGGTGTTCACTTGAAAAATGCGCTCGCACCCAGCCCCTCTTCACCCATTCATTACCAACAGTCCCTTCACCAAGTGGGGGGTAGATTTTGTTGATTGCAACCCAACATTGGTTGGGGGGCATCAACACATTATCATGGTTTTCTACTACTTTACCAAGTGGGCTGAAGCCATGCCTACCGTAAAATCCGATGGGAAGACTACAACTTTCTTCGTGTTCAACCAAATTATCGCTTGGTTCGGTATCTTGAGTGAGATTGTCACTGATCATGGTAGTCACTTTCAGAATGAAATGATGGTAGAACTAGAATCTAAGATAGAGTTTACACATGGTCAATCATCCCCTTATTACCCCCAAGAAAATGGACAAGTAGAGGCCATCAACAAATCTCTCAAGACCATTTTGCAAAAAACTGTTAGCCGGAGTATTTTTGATTGGCACATCATGCTATATCCTGCGCTTTGGGCATACCAAACCTCGGTCGAGACTGCCAGCGGTTTTTTCCCTTTTCAGTTAGTCCATGGTGTACAGTCGATACTTCCTGTTGAATGTAAAATCCCTTCTCTCAAGTTGGCAGTCGAGCTCCTACCTAACACTTCATATATAGAGCGACGCCTTGTGCACCTACAGTGTCTTGATGAGCAGCGTCAGGATGCCTATACAGCTATCGAGGAAACAAGAAACATGTGAAAGTTCAGTATGACAAGTTTGTCTATCGTTGTTTGTATGCTAAGGGTGACTTGGCCCTCTTGTATGACCAAGCCAAAGAACCGCTAGGAGTAGGAAAGTTTAAACCCATGTGGCACGGTCCTTATATCGTGCGATGTGTTCTAGAAAAAGGATTCTACGAGTCAGAATATTATGAAGGGAATAAACTAGCTGAGCCCAAAAATGGGCTCTACGTGAAAAGGTATTACACTTCATCCCTAGGCTTGGGAGAAACCCTTTGTATACTAATGTAAATTTGGTGTATATACATCTTTTTCCCCTTTTCTTTTTGTCTTTGGATTGCTTATCGCATTTTCCCTTTTGGTTGGCAGATGTCAACAGAGTATTTGATCTACCTAGGATTCACAGATGGATCTAGTTGTCATACACGAAACTTGGCTTCCATGGCTTTGGTGATTTACTCACTCGAGGGTCTACTGGTGTCTTCAGGTGGCGTATGCATAGGGCCATCCACAAATAATGTGGCTGAATATAGCATCATCATAGAACTTTTGCGCGATGCCATCTCACATGGTATTCACTCTCTAGAGGTTCACCTAGATTCTTAGTTAGTAGTATGTCAGTTGAACGGCCGTTACCGTGTGCGTGATCCTACGTTACTCCATTGATTTCTAAGGGTACATCTTTTAGAACCACAATTTGATTTTATTACATATTTTCACATCCCTAGAAGTTCTAATCATGTATCTAATGCCTACATTAATTATGTTTTAGATTGGAATTTGTCACATTAATAAAGTAAATAAAACCATTAAATCAATGTATAGATTGTAAGATATGAGTAAAGCCGAAGATCCCTCTTTATATATTTCAAAAAATATGGTGTTTATATTACAAAATTGGGGATAAAATACTCAAAATAAATATACAGCTGATATACATATCCCATGACATCTATGCCTGAGGTGTCAGATGTGTATCATGATAAAAACCACGGTGTTTGCGAGTCATCGAAAGATTCGTACCCATTCTCTGGGTACACCAACAACCTGTCGTTGCATGACTTCAGGTAGATCCTCTACCTGAACCATAGGAATCCTCTGTGTCAGACGAGACAAGTTGCCCTGCACGTTCTGTAGGACTCTCTCCACTTCTCCTTCCACTACCTCATCTCCCTGGTACCTCTGTCTATTTTGTAGGAATCCCTTTGTCCATTGTAGATCCACATCTGTAGTCACACAAGTATCTATTTAATATTCAAACACCATCCAAAAATATTTTTGTTTCCTTGAATAAAAAAATACAAAAAAATGAAATATGTAAAAACTTTTACATATGGCGTCGTAGGTGGCTCCTGGTAGAAGAGGCATATCTAGGTCCCCTCTTAAATCGATCCCCACATAGGGATAGTCATCCAGAGCAATTATTTGTCTCCACAACCAAAAGAAAAAATCATCATTGTAGGGTGTCTCCACCCTACCTCCCCCCTATCGTCTCATGACCTCGATCCACCGCACCATGGCTAGATCACATGGTCCTCTAGGAAGGATCTCCACTCTGGGTCCTAGAACTAGAACCCGCTCGAAAAAGAATTTGCAAAGGATAGAGGCAAACCCGAAGCTTCTCTTACCCCCCTACTTGCACTCTGTCAACTAACCTTTCATATTGGTCAACAGTGAGGTACACAAATCATAGACAGTGGGCCTCACACACTCCAATGCATAAAACATAAGTGATCTCGATGCTTGATGCAGCGAGTCCGATCCTATGATCTTGGTAAGCATGAGCACAATGATCTTCAGGCTGAGGTTACCTATAACCCGGATGGGGATTTGACTTCCCACCCTGGGAATCCCTGCAACACAGTGGGCCTCGATGTACTCCTCGACCTTCATCCCACTTCCTGCCTCATGTGACTTGAGGTCCACAACCTCTCCTCGGTGTGAAAGTCCAGTCAAGAATTATATTTCCTCTACTTCAATCCTTAATGGTTGTCCATCAAGGATAAATCTCTAGCTCTCAGGATCCCAATAGCCCACTAGCATCTCCAACAACCTCACTTGTGACCTCATTCCTTTGAGATCCCAAAACTTGTACAAACCACATATTTTTAGAGTCACTTGAGCCACTGGATCTTGATCCACTACGGCATCTACCTCCTCATGCTTTCGCTCTCTCCATTCCAACACCATCCTACAAAAAAAAATCATTTTTTATATAGAAACCCTTCTTTTTTGCCATTTGCGTGCGTATACGCGGTTTATTTGCAAACAGTCATGGGTAGGGCCTGATATATGCCCCCTGTGGTTCACACAGGGGCATATACCTATTCGTATACGGGACATATACAAAGAAACCCACATATACCGAAAACCCCAAATTGCACAATAAAAAACTAACAAAATATAACCTAATTCAATAATGTAAACCTCTGAATTTGAAGAGGATGATATGAAGAGTTACCTGGTCTAGATGGTTCGTGATACCATTGCCTATTGCTCTCGCAATCGTCATTTGAATCCTAGAGGTATGTTAGTCCAAATTGCACGATTTGAGTAGAAATGAAAATGATACAGTAATTTTTTATTTCATTACTATTTATAAGTTATTTTTACCCACTTGATATAGTTTTACACTATTGTTTCACCTAACGGACTAATTCAAGAATGGTTTTAAGATGGTTTTTGTAGTTTTGACTCAATTTTCTTGCGGATTTCAACGTTACAGTTGGTCGTTCGTCTCCTCATTGAAAATATTGCCAAGTGAACTTGTCTTTTTCACACTCATAAATTGGATTTGAAAATACGTTTATTTGGCACAAGTTTACCCCTTTTTCACACCAAGTAAACTAAAAGATATAAAAAAATACATCTTTTAGCATTAAGTTGTGATTACATCTCATGCCCTCACTTGCAGTATTGAGCCTTTAGCTAGTTCTCCCTTTGTTTTACCAACCGTTGCCTAAGCAGTTTGCATCCTCAACCAAGCAGAGCCTTGTTTATATCCTTCATAATTTGACACCCTATACCCTGGAGGGAACATCACCCCGAGTTTCCATCTCCCACATGCATTTACTTGCATTAAGCATAGGTATGTTCCACTGCTAGAACTAGTTTTTCTTACTTGAGACACTCATTCCCTCCTCTATATCATAGCATTCATTTGTTATGAAAAAAAAAAATACGGACGGGAAGGGAGTACTATATTTTAATTGGAATTAGTCATGTCACCTTTGAATAGAGCACAAAGTTATTAAGTCCTTGTGTCATCATAATTTTGGGTTTAGCATGGCCTTAGAAAGTTGATCTCGCTACAGATTGTTCTCTACCAACTAGTTACTCTTCCAGTCCCTATAGAGAACGTTATTGATGCCTCATGCATATAATTGTCACATCATTAAGTCTATGCTACCGGAGTCCAGCATATGTCTCATTCTCTTGTTCAAAGTAATTCTATCAACCTGTGTTAGCCACTCCTTAGAAATCTTGACTTCTGATGTCGGCCATACCCTCAGTTTGTCTCAGAATCACATGATACTTTGGTCTTATCATGCACCCTGTCCCTAATTTAATCATTGGTAGGTCACCTTGAACCCAACAATCGACATTTCATCATTGGTCGTTGACTGGGTGGTTTCCCTTGTGTTCGACGACAATACATCTATTCACACTTTTGGATTCATGCAGTGTCTTGGATGCCATTAGTCTTATTGGTGGTTTCCTCACCTTTGTCAATAGTTTTTCATCATTGGTTTCTATTCAAAGGGTCTTTTTAGTGTACCACTTGCATTTGGCACATGTGAAAGATGGACAGGGTTGTTGGTTCATGAACATGTTCTTCGTTCGATCTCCACCAAATCATGAAGCTCCTTCTTTGTTCCTCATGTTGACTGATGAGAGATGTCTCAATGCTCTCCTTTCAGCAAGTCTCTTTCCATCGACTTCAGCTCATTTATTCTGGATACCATACCTAGAGTTTTATGAGTACCTTGAGGCTTTCATTCATTAGTGGCAGGCTCTCTCACCATTGACAGATGGGAATACATCAATGTCTCATGATCAATGGATTTCTCAAGTGTTCGACATTGACCTATTTTTCACACTTGTAGGAATGTACTCGCTGCCTTGATACCTACTTTCATTATTGGTAGGTTGTCTCACATTTGTTAATGGTATACCTCAATGACCGATAATCAAATGATGTCTCATTTTCTTCGACCTCAACTCTTTTATTCACATGATGTAGACTTGCACCTTTGGCGGATAGTGTAGAAGACTTGAAGACACCATTATGTGGCCACAACTTTCCTGAGTTGTTTCTTCCCTTTCATTGGACCAGTACGTATTTGACTTCAGTGATCATGGGATATCAGATTGTACTCTGTGGTATACAAATATCTTCATATTGATTTTGAGACTAGTTTCACTGGGCCTTGTTGATGACTATGACAACTTTTGGCATGTAACCGCATTTGTATTTTCCTATTCATGGCCATAAAACTTATGGTATATTTTCCACATGGATCTGCATTGTATTCTTGGCAGCCATGTATCCAAAATCAGTACACAATGTAATGAGCAATTGAGTTCGTCCAACTGGTTTTATACCAATCCACTTCTGGGTTATTTATAATGTATTTTCGCCATCGCGGATACCCTATGATCTCACACATTAGAGGGCATCTGTTATAGCAATATTTTCCTCACCATTTTTATCTTGCACAGAGGGCCTTTCTCCATTTCCCTATGTAGACTTCTCATCCCTTTTTGATGAATATAGAACTAAAAATATACGTTTTTCTACATATATTATCCCTATTTGTTATACAAGATGTGTATATGCCTGTTGCTCTACTACAACTCGTGTATATCAGGATTTGTGCCAAAAAATACAAAATAAGGTCGGGCTTCCATGACACAACAGAAGATCTATGATCCTTGGCCTTCCATATACTGTAAATGTTCTGACATGACCCTTTAGTTGCATTATAAAGGCTATAAGAGCACAATTTCGAGCTATGGAAAAGAGGAGAAAGCATTCAATTTTGAGAGCAAAGTTACTCTAGAGAAATTACTTCATATTGAGTATGCATCCCTTTGTCCCTCAAATCTGAACACAGTGTTCATCCCCCAAGCTCTTTCCCTATTGTTGAGAGGACCTCATTGTCTCTTTCCTTTGGTGGAGGATTGAAGTGGTGGAGACACAGTTGGAAGGAACTTGGTTTCTTGGTTTCAAACCATGCCAACATAGAAGTTGGTAATGTTGTCACTTATGTCGATCAATTATTAATATAAATACTCCTTTCCCATCCTATTGGTATCTTGCAAATATATGATTATTATCCAAAGGCGTGTTTGTAATGTTTATTAATGGATTATGCTATCTAATGTGGTAAACATTTTTATATCATCACTATGTACTTTCTCTTCTTGTTTGTTGAGAACTTCTTGCAGGTATAAAGATTTGGGTCAAAGTGCTCAATGGTGGAACATCATCAAATGTTCGATCGAGGTAGGCCTATTTCTTATGTTTCACATTAGTTTATATAGAATATGTTGGAGTTGAGTTTATTTCTGTAGTCATACATGTCTTTTGTGGTTTACCCTTGTCCATAGAGAGTTTTTCCCTTGTAATAGTTGGACTGGGAAAGGACAGGTGGTTGTAGCCACCTTCCGGTTGTATCCGGAGAACATAGGGGGTTGTAGCCTCCTTCTGGTTATAGCCAGAGAATTGGGGAGTTGAAGCTTCCCTCGGGTTGTAGCCTAAGAAACTAGGGGGTTGGCACCTCCTTCCAGTTGCATCTAGAAAACAAAGGAAGTTGGTGCTTCCAATGAATGTAATTCTTCAGGATATATAAGAAAAAGCATTCTGTTGTTTTCTCCCACTTTTGGTTTCCACGTAAAACACTGGTGTAATGTGTATGTGTATGATTGTTCATTTGTTCATTGCATATTTACTCTGCAGTTATTGGATGATAATTCTTCATTGATATAATACTTGGATTATATGGTTAAAAAGGAGTAAATTTCTCTATTACTGATTCACCCCCCCTCTCAGTAATCCAACAGTAACAAGACTTAGAACATGTAGGGTATAACCCTTGTGGGTATCCCAGCCAACCCAAGAATGTTGAGATAGGACATGGCCGAGAAATAATAGTCACCTTAAGAAATCCCTTTGGCCAACGGCCATCACAACCCATTGTGCAACATTAGTAACATGAACAAACTCATACCCAAGTGAAGAAAAGCCCAGTGTTCAAAACCCCATAACAACAAAAGACTTGGTATGGAATATGAAGGCATGGAGACAACCATCCACTCTAAACAAAATGAAACCCTCTAAATAAAACCATCAAGGATGACAGAGAGCCTTTATGGCTGACAATACTTAGAATGACAAATAACTCTATGAATTCAAACCTTATGGCAATGAAAACCACCAAAGATTCATTCCATAAAAATATCACCAATTTACATAGTTTCCTGACTCAAGGAAAGCACAAGACCATACATACAGATCCACTATCTATTTCATAACCAGAGAAAATTCATGGATGGCCAAAAAGACATACCTATAATCAAGATCTCCTTAACACATGAATTGGCTCAGCGGTTCTCCCTATGCCTGAAAATCAAATCCTAACCATAGAAAACACAGTTGAACAATAGCCTAAATAGGGTGGCGACCAGTGGAAAGAGTAAGGGTGACATGCAGTAAATGCACATCGCCTCCACCCCTAGTCAATTAATTCCTTAGAACACGCGATCCAACTTCCATTAACTCATTCAATTAAACCCTGTATCGAAACCATCACCCACTAATTGCCAATAGTGTGACCCATATCACCATCAAGGATGACAGAGAGCCTTTATGGCTGACAATACTTAGAATGACAAATAACTCTATGAATTCAAACCTTATGGCAATGAAAACCACCAAAGATTCATTCCATAAAAATATCACCAATTTACATAGTTTCCTGACTCAAGGAAAGCACAAGACCATACATACAGATCCACTATCTATTTCATAACCAGAGAAAATTCATGGATGGCCAAAAAGACATACCTATAATCAAGATCTCCTTAACACATGAATTGGCTCAGCGGTTCTCCCTATGCCTGAAAATCAAATCCTAACCATAGAAAACACAGTTGAACAATAGCCTAAATAGGGTGGCGACCAGTGGAAAGAGTAAGGGTGACATGCAGTAAATGCACATCGCCTCCACCCCTAGTCAATTAATTCCTTAGAACACGCGATCCAACTTCCATTAACTCATTCAATTAAACCCTGTATCGAAACCATCACCCACTAATTGCCAATAGTGTGACCCATATCACATTCATACATTGCCAACTTATGCCATAACACATATCAACCATGTTCCATATAACTTCAAAAAATCGTATAACTATCACCTTATTGCTAGGATTAACAATGACCATTTAAATTCCAATGCATGTAGCATAAGAGCATAATTCAATCTCTTCCTTTTGCATTTTTCTTAGGTTGCTTTTCTTTCTTTTCAATTACTCTTATGTGTTGTTTTTAACATGTTTATTGTGTAGGTGTCCCATTAAGGAATCCATGAACATACATCAATGATAAAAATGGATAAGATAGGCCATTTAAACATGGAATTAGATCCTAGAGCAGGCGAAACAACACATAACATGCCCCATCCATCATTCAATTGTCGCAATTAGAACCAACACATAATAATCCGAATCCATCACCAATAAAAACAATATCTCATCAACCATTTCATTAGTGTCAAACAGTAGCACAAACATCAAGCAAGAGACAGATGTTGTTTCCCAATCTACAAGGGGGTCCCACCTACTAGTATTATTTAAATTGTTAGCTTATAATAATAGGCTTTAGCAATACTTTGTGGGAAAAACCTTATTGCAATTTTAATCATCAACAAACTGGTGACTCCACAGGGAAATTTGTTTTCAATAGATTTAGAAGTCAAAACTCATGGTTTCCCAGACCAGAACAACAGGTCAAGAAGATATAGCCAGGAAGATCATGCAAGAGAGGGAAGTGAGCGCATTTAATGGAAAAATGACTAGGAATTTTGGAATAAATCATGAAAAGTGTTAGGTATGAGGGGTTTTATCCTTGTATGCATAATCATTCAACCATAATCTACTCTTTACTTCAAGGAGAAAATTTACAGATTTTCTCTTTAAAATCTCAATGAATGAAGAAATGGAAAGAAGAAGCGGGAGACAACCAATTCTTTATAAGACAACAGTGGAAATAGATAACAAATTCAAGTGTGCCTTCAGGGGAAACATCATAACAACTGTGTAATCTTGATTTTTATTGACTAACAATTCTTTGTAGGAGTGTCATTATGCCAAAACTGATCCAATCATCCTATTTTGACCAAATTAACTAGAAGAAGGTAGGAAACAAAATCATGACAAAAGTAAAATTGCAAAAATTAAAACAGGAGGAATAAAATGACACAAACGTAAAAGCAGTTTGAAAAATTAAAACAGATAGCAGAAGTCAAACTTATATAAGTCAGAAAAGAAAATAGCACAAAAAGGAAAGTGAATCTAGGTTACTAGTATACATAAAATCCAAACAACACTAGAAATTTTCACGTTGGTCCCTCACAATGTTTCAAGCGAGAACCGTTAGTGTTGTAGGAAAAAAAATTCTCTTGTAAATCCTTTAGAATGTAAGATTTAGTGTCCAGGAAAAAAACAATTTCGAAACGACCCAGGAATAACACTTGGAACTCCGAGGTAATTATCATCATTTTAACACATATGATTAGATCATCAAGGTAGATGTGGATGCTGATCAATTCATCAAGAGCTACATGGATAGGTATTTTTAAAGTGGAACTTGCATAAGGTAAGCTATAAAATAGGAATTTATAAGTCATGGTACCCCGAGTTGTGATAGGATTGGTTTTATGAACATCTTCTCCTTTTTCCTTGATTTTATTGTAACCCAGAATTTTGTCAAGTAAGGGCCTCATCTGTGACCTTACAAACCGCTGCTGAATTATTTCCATATTGAGAGGAGGAAAATGATTTCTCATAATAGCTTTACTTAAAGTGAGAAAATGAATGCAGTTCCTAATATGATCAATGATCTTTGAAATGGGTATCCAATTGAAAACCCATTCAGGATAGACTGTAAAAATAACCTTAGCCTTTAAGAAATTTTCCAACTCCTTTTGAAAAGTTGCTTTAAATACAGAGTTAATAGGCCCTTGTTTTTTCCTAGCTTCTTTCATGCCTTCCTTTATGGGGATAGGATGTTGTGTAACGCCATGATCAAAACCATGAAGATCCTCATAGGACCAAGAAAAAACATTTTGAAATCCACCAAGTAGCTTGGAAAACTTTGTTTCTTCTTTATAAGAACATTGGGTACTTATTTTAACATTCTTTGAAGATTTGAGTGCCCCAATATTCTAGGAGATGGTTTCACCCACCTTCCTTATTGACCCCTCTTCTCTTTGTTTCTCTTTATTGCCTACATCACTCGATGAAAACAAACTCTCAATAGGATTTAAGCCCTTAGGAGTTTTGTTGTTTTCTATGGATGTCATTTCCTTGGGCTTAAGAGGTTCATCTTGAATGAAATAACAAATGCTCTCATTGTTAGGGAAGACCAACCAAGATTCTACATTGTCCGGGATATGTGAACGATATAGAGATTGAAAAGAACAATCAGGCATGTGAGGAAAAGGTTTTTGATTAGGAGAAGTTTCAAAGACAACTAACCGATCATCCATTGAATTCAACTCCCTCTTAACATGAGTTATGTTGAAATATAAGAGGTTCGAGATAAGCACCCAAGCAGTTTGGGTGTATCATTCCATTAGCTTGTTTCTAGGAGATCATACCTTACATATCAGGTTCACAACAAGCTGAGAATCTCAAAAAACTGAAAGGTGACCACAACCAAGATTAAGGGTTCTTTCAATGCCTAATAATAAATCTTTGAATTAAGTGGCATTGTTTGTGCAAGAAAACTCCAACCTATAAGACAAATTATGAATTTTCCCTGTAGGGGAAACGAAGATAATGCCAGCCCCATTACCTTCATTAGAGCGTGAGACATCAAAGTGAATGTGCCACATATCCTCATCTAAATCATTTTGTTCCAAAGGAATATTATCCTCTGCAACAAAGATGGAATACACTCCTAGGTCCTCTTTGATATAGTTTACACTACATTGTGGAACACTCTCTATGTAGGGTGAAATACTTCCCTCTATAAGTACTATAATGTTCTTACCATTTTGAGGCATAGATAAATGTGTCCCATCGAGTGAGAGGTATCCACCTTTTAAGGATTTCCAATCTCTTCCCAAGATAATTGAGTAATTTCTTACAGGCATATCAATCACATGAATGTTGAGGGTTGCCATTATTTTAGGATGAGGGCATAAAACTAAGGTCACATACTTAATCTCGCCTATGGTTGTTTGTTGTAGACTATTATAGGAGATCATTCTTTTGGAATTTTCATTTGTAAAAGACAAGCCTAGCTCTTCCATATTAATATTTGACATTACACTTGGGCCCGAACCACCATCAATGAGGCAACAATGGGAAATCTTATCCATAATCTTTATAGAAATATAAAAAGGGGGATTTTTTATAGGGTATCTAAAGTTATGTACACATACTTTATTTATAGATGAATCCTCTTCGTTTACCTCTTCAGAGAGGTTGGCTACAATAGAAGCTTTCCCTTCCATTAATTGTTTCAGATGCATTTATTGTTCAGGGACAACAACCATGTCCAAAAGGGTTACATCTGCTTTGATGTTGGCCAAATGATTTAAGATATTTTATTTGGAAGAGGGGGTAGGAAGGTTTTTTACCTGATTGTCAAGGAACTTAGGAACCTGAACAATAGTAGCGGGTGAGGATGAGCTCGGGCTAGAAGAATTACGGGGAGGATCAAATTTTCCCTTGGGAGCATAGGCTTTGTTCCTAGTATTGATGATCTTGACATCTTCTGGCTCTGCAAAATCTAGAAAAACGATAGTGGTTTCTGGTATTTTACGAAATATCTTATCTCTGGAACTCTTCCTTACCTCACATGTGGCTTCCTCATGATGTTCCTCGCAAAAGTTACACCAACTTCGAGGTAAGATGGCTTTAGGATGAAAATTGTTTTCAATTAGATTTATAAAGGGGGGTGTAGAAGAGGATGAAGATCCAGGGGTGAGAGGTGAGGTAGTTCCCCTTCACTCAAATTCTATCATACGATTTCTCATATATTGGACTAGTTGTAAGAGGGCGGGCATGTCTGTCTGTCTAACTGATTCTCCCTGGGCAAGACCTATTCTCTCAAGTTTCTCTTTATACTCTGAACTAGTATGCAGAGCGGAACCGATATTATCAATGGATTTTTCCTCAATCCTATGATGGTAGGTGGAAGTTAATGCATTGTAGTAATTCATGAAGGAGGCTTGGTTCTGAGGTCAAATTAGTTCAGGGATCTTATTGTATAGATTAATGAAGCGCAAGTTGAAAGACTTGATGGTCTCACCATCCTTATAGGTGACATTATTATATTCTTGTAACTTCTCGGCTCAGATTTTAGACTACCCATTAGTGGATCTAAACCAATATATTGAATCCTTCGAAGTAGAAAGAATCTTAGGAGGAAGGTCAAAGAAGTCGGTCGCAGCCTTTCCTTCTAAGGAATAGATGAAGAAGCACATACAAGTGTCATTTTCATTGGCTCCTATGTTATGAAAAGCATTAGAAAATGCCACCAGGTGTTCATTGGTAGTGACAGTGTTATTTCTCGAGAACTTAGGAATATTAGCCTTGAACTTAGGAAGTGGACAAGTACCAAGTGCTAAGTTAAGAGGAGAGGACACATGCCATGGTCTGTTTGTGGCATTTTCTTCAAATTGAAAAATTCCATACTTTTTAATGACTTTGGTAGGATTTGTTGTAGATTGAACATGAATATGGTGGCTATGTAATCTACCAATCACTGATGAAGATGAATCCTGAGAAGAGGAAGCATTTTTAGTGCCACCAAATCCACCACTAGATGCCATCTTGTGGATGATAGATGAGGGAAAGGAAGATGAACTGGATGAATCAGACAAGGTTCTCCTTAGAGAACTTTGTTGGGAGGATAACACAACGTTCCTTCTTCCTATTTCAGAAATAGGATTAATTTCAGGTGATAAGCCTCTTCTTCTTCTAGAGACAGGGGATTCTAAGGGAATGAAAGAAAGGCCAAAACAAAAGAAACAAGAAGGTTACTGTTGATTTATAGGATGTCTATGTCTAGCTTCCCAATGTTCTTGTGCTCTAATATCTCGTTCAATTGCTGCTAAAGAATGATTAAGCTCAACACAGGTATTGGCAGTGTCTAAAATGGTGTTAAATAGATTCAAAGAAATCCTAGTCTGATCATGAAGACTGGGCTCAATATTGGGTTGCCTTGGAACAGGAATAGTCATTAAGAAATAAAACAGTCAAGGAATCAATATCAGAAAAATATGTATCGATGAAAATCGAGTATAAAAATTAACCAGAGAGATATTGAAGATCTCCCTAGTATGGTCGCCAAATAAATGTTGAGGAAAATATATGAAATGATCTTACTCAATCATTTTCATATTCTAATTGGCTAAATAAAAATAGACGGGAATATCACCCTATTTTTATAGCCATCAAAATAAACTCCTAACTAACAAGTATTCATTACAAGGCTGCTCTTTTTTACAAGTAAAAGCTTGCTGGAAAATTCATTTAAATATGATTTTCTGAATAAAATGGTTGCTAAAATAAATGTAGAGATAGAAGTAAAGACACCAAGATGATAATCAAGATAGAAGAGACATAAAGAAATCCTTTAGTTCATTCCAATTCACCAAAGAGTCATTATTTTTACAAAATTTCATGCAGAAATTTCGGACCAATGTGAAACTTAGACATCCCCGATGGAACATACAAAAGGACCTCTGACAAAAAATCAAAAACTAAACTCTAAAAGATGGATCATCTTGCCACATATTGCTTCCCACTCGACTCTGCACAATATCCCTTGTCATTCATGAAAACTAATTCACAAAAAGAAAAGTCTACACAGACTATCAAAGATAGATCAACACGTCTAAAAAACATGTGTCTGAATGATCTAATTCAGCCTTGAATCTTGTTGTCTACAATAAGACCCTGCTATCATAAAAAATAATTAGTCTTGTGATAAATTAAGGAATGAATGAAAACTGAACTATCTCAACATAAAATCAAAGAGAAAACATTAGTATGTTTCTCCTTATACCCTCCTCTTGTTCCTCCCTTTCCTTTTTCCTTTAAGCAAATCATAATTGGTTGAGGTAGTTGAACCACCTCATTAGTTAAGTTAACTAAAGACTGAACCAACCTTTTAGTTAGGGGGAAAAGTAATAATCATAATAAGGGTTATAAATAAATAATAACTAGTCGGTGGGACCCCTTGTGGCTCCCTTTAGCATTCTTAACAATCATAACATAACTAGTTAATTAAGAAAAAAAAACCCTCCTTGTGACTCCCATCATCACATTAACACTTGACAATTTAGCTTATTGATATTTGAAATTATTTTTGAAAAATATATTACTCATATATACAAAGAAAAAATGATGTCCAAAACTTTTAGAGTCAATTGTCATCAACAATAAATAACATGAAAAGTCAAAAACCATATTTCCCACTCTGAGATGCAATATTTCCTTGATTGTTTCTTTCACCCTTCAATTTTTCTAAATTGGCCTTTCGTTGCTCTTAGCCTTTAGGCCTAATCTCATTGATCATGTGAGAACAATTATCCCTCAATGTTAAGAACCAAATATCAATATAGCATAGAAAAACCTCAGAATAAGTACTCACCGCCTTGAAAAAGAGATAAATTCAAATAATAAGCCTCTTCGAGGGGGTAACCTCCTTATGCCCACATAAATGTACAATTCCAAGATGACTCCAAATGAAAATGTCTCCTTGGTATATATAGGAGACTAGGAGGTATAATTACAACTAATGGAATGAAGATGACATAAATAAAATAACATTA